>VZRU01006285.1:41492-75818 GCA_013398155.1 Pedionomus torquatus
AAAAGCAATCAAAGCCCAAGTGTTATTAACACATTATACCTTTAGCTGTAGCATCTGTATGTGAAGACCACCTAGTGAGTAAAAATCTGGCAGGTAAGTGCATTGGAATTCCTCCCATCCTTTCAAGTGCTTTCTTCTCCCTTTCTCATTATTTCCCAAAATATGGGGATAAATATTACTTACTTCCTTTCTTTTGACTTGTGAACTGTTGGGAAATATGGGGTTGACAGATACAGTCACTAACGTCCATATTAGTCTTTCCAATAGGCACAGCATGGGCAGTAACTGAAGAAAATTTCTCCTTGGTACTTCCTGCCAGTCTCTTCCATCTGTGCTACAGACAAACCAAATTTCTTAGAAAGCAAGAGAGTTTCACTCCATTGATCTAGCTAATCCCTTCCACATTAAGGAAGGCAGAGTATTTTCTGTAAATATGGTAATAACTAGCATTTTCTGTATTCAGGTAGAATAAAAACTATATATCGAGAGATATGGAGGTGATAGAGGCACTCAATGCAGAATGAGACTAAATGTGTGCAGGCATCTATCATACTTCTCAATTAAAAAGTGATCTCCAGCCTTGTCATGAGTGTAGTGCAAAACCTCATGTGTGCCTTTGGAGCATGGCAAGATGTTCTATGATGAGCACAGTCCTTATTAATACCTGTAGACTGTCCATCTTGCAATGTATTGGTGAACATGAACTATATACAAATTAAGATCCTTTTGTATTTTTATTATTTTGAAAAAAAATCTTATAGAAGTTGTCATATCAGTGTCTTTTACCCAGACACATTAAAAGGCAGTACAATAGCAGTTCATTTGATTAGGCCAAACTCTACCTGTTGTCTGTGATATACACAAACTATAATAGCATGAAAAATTCCAGAGAATGTCTTTGAGCTTTTCTGGTAAAGGAGTTGCTTCTCTAAAGTGAAATACCCAAATTTGTAGTTTTTATAAATAAGCAATAACACTGTAAAACCATTCACAGTTTAAACATGGTGCTCATCTAAATTACAGATAGCTGGGAAAATTTTTGAGTTACAAAGTCAACACATTCATAACATATATGTGAAATGCACAAATTTTTTTTTGAGAAGAAAGCATAGTGGATAGTTCTTAAGCCATGAAGATAAAAATCAAGAGATAAAATATGCTGAAATATTTAGAGAAATACATTTTTCCATGGCTAGGCCTTTAGAAGATAAACAAACAAGAAAGGAGTCCAGATTCATGATACCTCAGGGATGAGCTCTGTATTGAGAGTTTCCTAGGAGAAATCAGAATCTTGATTTCAAAAACTTGCCCTGCTCAGTGGGTGGACAGAGATATTCTCTTCTGGCTTGTTCTATACATTATCTCCTTTCACTTCACTTAGCTTCTCCTCTCCATTTTCTTTGTTTCTTTTCAATCCCCTAACAAAAATTATTTTCTTTTGACCTGATACTGACACATATCAAGCTTTCCAATAAGCACTGTAGACACCCTGAAATATGTCCAAACAGGCCTCCTCTCAAGTGACACAGAAATCTCAAAACACCTTCTGCCATTCTGGGTAAGCTTATTAGATGCAAGCAATATGCATAATTTAAAATTGTTAGCATAAAATCAATAGCTCTAGGAAATAATTACAGTTTTTACCATGACCTTGTCCCTCAAGGTACTTCATCGTCAACAGTTATTTAATTAAGGCACAGGAAGGATGTTTTTCTTAGTGATTCTGCATTAAATTTAACTGATACAGAGGTATTGAAAGACACCCTCTCCCCCATTCTGAAGAGCCCTTTACTTCCTTAACTTTGATTTCAGCTAAAGACCCCTAGAAACATGGCAGTGTCATTGTGATTACAAATATCTTCAACTTGTAGAAAGTAATATTTAGGAAACCTTTCTAATTATAGAATCATAGAATGGTTTGTGTTGGAAGGGACCTTAAAGATTTTCAAGTTCCAGCCCTCTGCCATGGACAGGAGCACCTCCCACTAGACCAGGTTGCTCAAAGCCACATCCAGCCTAGCCTAACGATAACAGTATTGAAGCACTAGAATAAAAAGCTTAGCAGAAGAATTAGAAAGGATGTGAAATTTCCTGTGCCAGCTACCTCTAAGAATAAATTTGACTGTTGTTTATATTCCACCTTGAGACAGTGCAGATTCATCTCCTCTACGTTGTTCAAGATGGGTGAACTTAATGGCATCTTGAAGTCTCTTCCAGCCCTATTTCTGAACAATTTCTCTTTAGTAAATAAACAGCTTTCGATAATAACCTAATGCAACTCTACTTCAGTTCTTTCGCAGTGTCCATCGAAAATGTGTGAAAAACAAAAGCTGTTCTTTTCTGACTACCAGATATATAAACTTCTTTATGATAGAAAATGCAGGCAATAAACCAATATTCCAAATAAAACCTCTGAATTACTATCTTAGCTGAGACTTGATGAACATTTATTTGAATTCAAAATTTCTCACTGATGACTTTCTAAGGCCCTCTACTCAGAACACATGGGTTATAACTAAGGTTTAATACATAAGACTCAGATATGAATGTCTAATTTTAGTCCCAAAACTAGGACAGATTCATTTTGTGTCCTTCAGAGAGTCACTTAAGCTTTATTAGTTCCTCAGTTTCCCCAGAAAATATAATTGGCAGCATGGACATTTTTCGAGCACACTGTTGACCAAAAGAACAGAACTTTTTTTCAGGAGTATCTGAGCTCTTACAGAGGATTTGTTCTCACCAGATTTCAGGACAAGTTTGTGAATTTTAGACACCTGGAGAGTTTAAGGAACTTAGGAGCTTTCCCAAAGTAAAGGTACTATGAGACATCTAGGACTTGAGAACAAAATTGCCAGGATTGAGACAAATCACAAGACAAATTGTTTGAATGCCATTGGAAATCCAAAATTATAAAAATGGAATCAAATTTTGAACAGGGAATTGTAGGCAACAGTGGACTCAAAAGAAGGAATCTCTAAAGACCGTGACTGTTCCCCTGCATCTGCAGTCATGTATCAGTTGAGGTGGGAGGAAGCAGTCTGAGCTGGGAGAAGTTAAGGATGCAATAACTATTCCATTACTGCTATTTCATAGCATTTATACAGGAGCATCCTCTAAGAGCCGCTGATGAATAAAACTGACCAAGACTCACTCAAAGAAGTAGTCTTAGAAAGGAGTTAGAGAAGAACCCTTCAGTTTTGGCATATAGAGGCCAGGAAAAAAAAAAAAAAAAAAAAGGAAAAAGGGAGGGAAATTCACATAGATCAATTTTGTTTCTTATGACTCTCCTGTGATGAAAGCCATAGAGGCAGAGCAGTGCTGTGTTCCCCAGAGTATTAAGTTTGTGGCTGCAGTACACAATGACTGCAGAAATATATTAAAAAAAAAAAAAAAATCTCTTTTAACTGGTCTTTCTGTCATTCTAGTCTGATTCCATATGTTCTCAGAAAGAAGAGGTAGAAGTTGGGCTGGAAAAACTGAGATTCAAATTAGGGCAATATAATAAAAATTATGCAACCACGTACCAGATTTCCATTTCCAGTAACTACGATGCTGTTGTTTTACAGATCATCCAAAACTGTTCAGCAGCTTTTAAATTAAAACCTACTCCTAAATGACAAATACAGGCTGGCTACTAGCTCTTTTTATTTAATGCAGACTGTCACCAGTGAGGCTGATTTCCCTGCCTTGTTCCGCCTTTGTAACAAGGCTTAATAAATACTGACAGCAATTACACAGAAATAAGATTTTAAAAAGGCCCAATTCAATCCTCTAAATGAATAGGATGTTTAATAATTATGCTATAGAGATTACAGAGAAGGCTGATTCTGAAATATGGCCTGTCTCAGGTGTACGCTGAGACACCCTGAATACTTTCAACACCATGATATAAGAGGCTCTTGTCTGAAATTCTTTCCCTTGTCTGAACCCAAATTGTAGCTTGTAAATTCTGGCTCATGAGAGCTGATCTGTCTCTGCTGGGAGGTGCAGTCTCTTGATGCTCTCTGTGGATTCCTACATTTCCAGGAAATTCACAATCAGCCAAATACTTTTCTAGACACTTTTTACCACCAGAGACATTGATCTCATACAAGATCTAGGGAAAACTTCACGGGAAGGTGGGAAGGTACTTCAGCTTTCTTCACTGTGATTTTTTCACTACTTGTATGTTATACTTATCTTGCTACTACTCTTTTAAATTGGACACTTTGTCATGGTGACGATACTTATAGTAGTGATGAAAAGCTATTTCTATCGCTCAACAGAAGCACTGTTCTCAGGAATTTTTTGTATAGTTGTATAAATAATAGGGTTGCACACGTTTTTTGAAAAATAGCTGCAGTTGTACAGGCAAATGAGATCACTGTGTATGTATAATAGAGTTAAGTATATGATGGGCATTTCTCACAGACACCTGTTGAATTCCTTGTATCTATAGAGTATATAAATTCAGTACAAAATTGTGCACTTATTTTCTGAATTATATCTTTCTTATATATAAAGTATTATCAGTAATAGAGAAACTGGCTTTAATTGCTAATCCTTAAGTACATTTTGACAGCTAGCAGAAAACCTACAAACTGCGGAAAGTGGGACACACTGGCTAAGTTATCATTAACTGGTGCACATGATAATACAAATATTAAGAAATAAATCCAGCTGACTTTCAATTTACTAATAATTTATTCTGACAGGAATTTTCTGGTGTGGTTGGCAAGGTGGTAGTGATTTATTTTAGGAACAAAACCTGATATCCTGGTCTGGGGCTGTACTGTTCAGGTTTTACATTATCAAACAGAGGGAGTAGATAGGAGTAAGAGCTCGCTTTTACAGTTAACTGAGACATGGCTAATGTGGCTTAAAACTATGGATTATAGAAGTCATTAAAAAAAATGCAATGGGAGTCTTATTACTTGAATGCTCAAGGAACTCAAATAACAAAAATTTATAGCAAAGATAAAATAACTAATCAAAGAAACTGAAAGTAATGGGGAATGTCAGAAATAGAAGAAATTTTCCACAGGAAAGAGGCTGAAATCAAGAAATCCTCATTTAGGAAAACAGAAAAGTAAGAAATCTTAGCACTAAATGTGAACAAATACCCACAAAACTTTCTGAAGTCCTATAGCTGTGAATGTATATATTGCTTTCCCTGTATTTTGATGTTTGAGTGACTAATTCTGCTGATCATTTCTCAAACAAATTAGTCTTCCTAGCAGGCAGAAAAAATCCAATGCAGAAAGAAAGCTATTACTCATGTAATGTACATTCAAGCAAGAAAAAAAATCCAGTCAAAATTGTTCAGTGAAAATATCTGCAAGGAGAAATGATCTGTTTGAAGGTAATGTTTAGAATAAGTTTAATGAGTTTTTAACCTGTGTTTTCTGAAAACTATTTTAAGTTTTTGAAATAGAATTCTTAGAATACATTTCACTTGGAACAAAGTATTGGAACAGAATCTTTAAATATATAAATAAGAGAGAGAAAATAAGATGTATGACTGTATCTTATTTTCAGGAGCTAAATTACTCTTGATTTCATTAAAACCCTCTGTAACTTCTGACTGCAGTGGTGTTTTTTCTTTCTTCCATCAGTTAACTGGGAAGAAAGTAAGTCTCTCTATGCGACTGAAAATGTCAGTGTACACAGATTTCATGCACACAGATACATGCAAGTATCCCACACAGTTTTGCATTGCTTCTATATACATTTCATTGTTCTATTCTGTCCCTTTACTGCATAACCAAGAGTTAGGTATACACATACACTTGAATTTTACCCATGTTAGTTGCCCAGACCCCTGGCCAGAACTGAATGAAGTGCCTCAGCATCTGTACTTTTGTACTGCACCAGCAGATGCCTCACCATCATGTATTTTGGGACAGCCTTTCACACGTCCTCTTCTAATTGTCTAAAAGCCTAAATCCAAGCAGCCAAGGGGATTTGTGTAGTATGTTAAACCTTTAATACAAGCTGAATGCTGTGTCAGCACCAATTCCAGTTACTCACTTCGGTGCTATTAGATACACACGGCAAGACTTCATTCCCATCATGTTTATAGTTTCAGCGTTGCCTAAGGGAGTTATAAAAACTAGTCATGCCAGTGTAATTCTTGTGGTATGGCTAAAAGAATAGCCCTGAACTCTGAGAATGATCTTTGGATGTAAAGCGATAATGGGCTATCATTCATTCCTTTCTTTTCTGGCTACATTAAACACTTTAAACATAATTCAAAATATGCAGATGCCGAGTGAGAAAGAGGGAAGTTCACTCAGTGTGACTGCAAATTCATACCCAGAGATAAGAATACAAAAATTGCCATCCTATACCCTGCTCCTCCCTGATTTGGAATTTATTAAAATTGTCAAACCTCAAAAACTGCATGTCTTCTCTCAGGGATGGTAGCCCCTGAGAGACGGGCAGATTAATTTCTGAGTATGAAGGTATCATGTATTTTTCACTGAGGTAGAAAAGGAAGATCTAATGAGAATTTAGGACAACTTGGAAGTAGCAAGGTGATGCAAGACAGGACTCCATACTGCTTTTTCAGTTTGCAGTATAGATCTTCAACAACTGCCATTGATACAAGGTATTATTTAACATTAAAAATAGTATCACTATTTATATTGTAACATAGAAACACCACCGTTTAGTGGCATTTAAACAATCCAGCTGATCATTTAATTTTTTGTCATAAGAGATGGAGCATAATGTTAACAAAAAAAGCCAAAGGAATGGTCTGGTAACTGGAGAAGATGTCCTCTGACTCTGGAGACATCTACTTCAGACTTCACCAAGGACGTTGTGGCTATATCTAGCAGTGTTATCATAGTTTGTACACTGTCCTAGTCAAACTACTTGTAAAATCCCTTTGCACACTTGTGCTCCTTCCAGTGGAAACCAGCAGCTTCCAAGACTGCTAGTGGTCAGTAGGGTGGACAATTAAGTGGACCAGAGACTCTGAAACACTTCCAGATCTGCTAGTTTAGGTTTAGTTCAACCTTCCAAGACCTCATTTCCCTGTCCCCATTTCTCTATGTAAGAATAACAATTCTGTTCTTCTTTATGCTGGAGTGGTAAGGATATATTCATTAACATTGATAAGCAGTGGGTTGCTATCAGTGGTTTATCACCCAAACCAGAATAAATGAATAACAGTATATTAGGTAAGTATAGCCTAAAGACAGTCTTTAAGACAAATCTCTTCTTGTATAATTAGTATGGTCACTTGCTTTCTTAGCAATGACTTTTCTTTCGTTATCTATGACAATCTTCTCTTTACTGTCCTGATTCAGGAAACACTTAAGCACATCCTTATGTTAATTCCATAGTCAAAAACATGCATCATTCAGTCTACCAATTTTTTTTAGCAAAGCACTGAAGCATCACCTTATACTATAAAGCTGATGAATAAAAAACAATTGGCTTTTGGTGTCAGGGCATGGAGATCACCAGCTGCATCCTGAAGGATAGTGTGCAGCACAAGGGCCTCACCAGCCAGGGCCCCCACAGCATCTGTACAAGATGAGCAGGACAGATGCAGACAGTGGCCAGGTTCAACCAGGCATCCACATCATAGAATCATCATAGAATGGTTTGGGTTGGAAGAGACCTTAAAGATCATCTAGTTCCCACCTGCCTGCTCTGGGCAGAGACACTTCCCACTAAATTGGGTTGCTCAAAGCCCCATGCAGCCTGGCCTTGAACACCTCCAGGGGTGGGGTAGCCACAGTTTCTCTGGGCAGCCTGAGCCAGTGTCTCACCACTCTTGCAGCAAAGAAATTCTTCTTCTCATCCAAATCTTCAGTTTGAATCCCCTTTTTCACTTTAAAACCATTACCCTTAATCCTATCACTCTGCTAGTTGATCAAGAGTCCCTCCCCACTTCTCCTGGAGCCCCTTTAGGGACTGGAAGGATCTCTAAGCTCTCCTCAGAGCCTTCTTTTTTCCAGGCTGAACACCCCGAACTCTCTCAGCCTGTCATCATAGCAGAGGTGCTCCAGATCTCTGATAATTTTTGTGGCCTCCTCTTGATACATTCCAACAGGTCAATGTCCTTCCTGTGCTGAGGATCCAGTACTCCAGGTGAGGTCTCACCAGAGCAGAGGGGCAGAATCCCCCTCTCACCCTGCTGCCCACAGTGCTGGGAATGCAGCCCAGGATGCAGTTGGCTTTCTGGGCTGCCAGCAAACTTGCCAGCTTATGTTGAGCTTCTCATCCACCAAGACTCCCAAGTCCTTATCCTCAGGGCTGCTCTCAGTCCATCTCTGCTCAGCCTAGACTTTTGCCTGGGATTGCCCTGGCCCAGGTGCCGGACCTTGCACTCGGCTCACTTGAACTTCTTGAGGTTCACACAGGCCCATGTCAATGTGGGTAAGGTCACTATCAGGTAAGGTCACAGTGATGAGGACAAGCCAAAGCCAGGCCAGGATGTCAGGCTACAGGTAGGGTGAGGATCAGGCAGGTGAGGGAAACATGTCAGAAAGCCCTAGAATGGCCAGGCAGGGCCATAAGGGTGGCAATGGGTTCAGGCCAGGCTGGGGTATCAGCCTGCAGGTTGGGCCTGTCGCAGCAGTGCCCTTGGCCAGGGAGGTCAGGGCTGTGGTGAAGATGGAGATCCACACACCTACGGCATCGCTGGAGCCACGGGTGATGGTCCTGAGCTGAGCTGACCTGGGACTCCTGATGCCATGATGAGAGGTTGTGGGAGGCTGCAGAGAAGGCTGGTCAGGGCTGGTGTGGGCTCTTACTGCCCTCAAGGTCCTGAAACAACATGAAACGTCCCTGCCCTGTCACTGAGCTCTGAAAATTAAAGAAAGCCTCAAAAGCTAGGTAGGATTTTTTTTAAATATAAAGTAGCAGCTTGTTTTAATTAAAGTCTAGTAAATGTTTTGACATCTCTTTCTGATTTTCTCTATTTGGAAAACAGTAATTACAGAGATATTTTTAAGTGTTTAGAGTTGTGTCTAGATTTAATATCTTTTAAGACAGAAAAAGAACCATTCTCATTAGGTGCCTAGTAACTACTTTGCATTGTAACAAATCTGTGGCCACCTAGGATCTCACATCTGTCAGTCTGCACTTCATGGTCACCTGGAGCTTTATTAACAGGAAACTTTGTGTTCTAAAATCACAAATGCTTGTCAATGAATACAAAGAAACAACATTATCACTGCTACAGGTATAGGGGCAAAAAAGCCATAACAAATCTGAGTTCTGTGTATATCTAATATTAATAATTGAATGAAATAGAATTGTATATACTAAGGATATAGCAGTAGACAGTGTTTGAGATCTGAAGATGTCAATTAATAGGAGGATTTGTCTTGTTTTTAGTAATCTTCAGGCCCACAAAAAGAATTTGAATGGATTTTATTAAACACATTTACATCTTTCAGCCCAAATCTGTACTGTTGCATAGTCAGGACATGTGATTTAAATCCTCTGGCAGAGGAAATCAGCCATGAATCAAGAATCTTGATTTACCATTGTGTGGCTGGGCACAACACCTCCACAAAATGACTGATGATCAGAAAACTTCAAATTATCAAATACAAATCCATTTAAAAAAATAATTTTTTTAATGCTTAGTCAGACCTGTGGTAAGCAATTATTGATTTAAATTAAAGCAGAAAAGTTTACTTGCAAATCAAATCTAAATTAGTTGGTTGTTCATTGATAACTTCTCTGCTCATACAAACAGTGATCAGAAAATGAGAAAGAAAAAAGAATGAGTAAAGATATAAGACACATTATACTTGCTTTCAAAGTTATAAACACTTTGGAAGAGATGAAAAGTCCTGCCATTTTTTATCATTACTATGTATTTTCTGTATTAGTCACACTTATGCCCACTTCTATGTAACTTAAAACCCTCAGAATGAAGGAGTGGAGGCCACTCCAAATGCCTGTTTGTATGAAAAAGGCACAAAAAGGCAAAACTGATTACAGAAGCAGGGAGGAGGTAACAAACTTTAGGTGGATGGAAGTTGTAAGCAAATGTGAAAAAAACCAACTAGCTCCTTTGTTCCTCTACGTGAATTCATATTTCAAATACTTAGGAGAGAGAGAATAAACCAAGAAGTCCTTTGACTTGTCAGAACTATTCTCCAATTTCTACTCCATTTATTTAGGGAAGAATAAGACCCAGTCATTTATTTTTACTGAAGAGTCTTTTCTATTCTGATCTTGAACAATCCTGTTTATTTTCTGTGTGGTGCATGTTATACAGCTTGACCTAATCATAGTGTTATCAAAAAGCAGTGTCTAAATGAATATTCCCACACTCACCAACCCACCTTGCAGATGAGGAACAGATTCTAAATCTTTTTATTTAGATTCTTTTCTGAGTGTCATTGTCCCAAAGGGGAATGCTTCTACTTCTGCCTACAGCTCAAAATCATGTATGTTTATCATGGTTTCTTGTGTTGCTGAACTGACAGTTCTAACAATGGATCGTCTGTACAAAACCCAGAATCACGACAAGCTTTTCTCCCAAGTAGCTACTTATGAAGTGCCATGGTCTAAAAATGCCACTTCTGCAGGGTACAGAATTAGTTTATAAGCTATTTCTATCCCCAGTCTTTTGCCTAACTATGCTAACATGGGTAACAATGGGTTTTAGATACGCTGGTATGTTCTGAAAGTCAAATATTATTTCCTTAGAAACTGGTTTCAAAACTATCAAATCCTGTCCTAATGCAACCATCTGGGGTATCTTTTTGCTTCTTTCTGATCTGAGCTGATTTAAATTGATGATCAAGCCAAAACCTGTTTCACACTTCACACTGAAGATATAAAGGAGCATGATTAATTTAATTTTATTTATTTATTTTTATTTCTGGATTATGTCAGATTTTCACACACAAAAATTAATGTTGTATCTAATCCCAGGTATGGCAGCACCCAGATATACACCCACTCAATCTAAAATTTCCCATTATTGCATAGAATAAATTAAAGTCTGTCTTTCTTTTCAGTTTTCCTACTACATATACCACAAACTGATATTTGTAAGGTTCCCTTCACCTAGAAAAGATACTAAAAACCAGATAACTAGTTTTACCAGACACGAACACCTTGACACTGACTACATATTCTGTTGTATCAATTGCATCAATAAGCAGCACATGTCAGAGTCAAGTGTTTTATACACATTTTGGTTTTCTGGTTTGGTTTGTTGTTTTTCTTTTTTTTTTTTTTTCTGGATAAAAAGTTATCATCTGTCCTTTTAGACTGTATGCCAAGAATCAGCATTTTTTAAAAAAAACTCCATGAAAATATGAGTCCCAAGGTATGTTTGGTTTCTTTCAAGAAAAAGTACCAAGAAAGTGCAGAACATGATGATATATTTAAAAACTCAAAGATTTTTCCATATTGTTACACCCTGGTTTGCACTCTGTCATGTAGTATATTTTTTAAAATATATATAGATTTGAAGTTCTGTACTACGTTTACTAATACACACATCATCACAGAACATTAATTAGATCCTCCTCATTTTTGTTACATTGAAAGGTATTAAATATAAATTCAGATCCCACTGAATTCTATTGGCTGTAGGTTTCAATTTAGCCTAATCTAACTGCCTAATAACATATAAAATCATTGTGCTACAACACTAGATGATTGATGAAAGAACTCCTTAAGGGTTTTTTCCAGACTTAAGTGTTATCCAGACAAGACAAATGGATGTATTTGTACTTATAGACTAGGAAATGAATTTAAGAATGATAATACAACATAATTATAGCTTTGTCCCTAGTAGCTTTGCAAATGCATTTTATTCCTGTCATTGCCCTCTGATATCCTGCACCCAGGCAGCTGTGTACACTAATGCTAACTTCCTGAATTTACTTTCAAAGCAAACACTGCCATTCATACTGAACTCCGTACAACAAAGGATAGTGGTAGGAAAGGTCACAAAATCCATTTTCTCTAAAGACCTAAGTATGTATCCAAATATGAAAAACTACAGCATTTTATTTTCTCCTCGGTATTTTTTTAGTTGTTTTTTCTTTCACCAAAAGGGCTAAATAATCACATCTCTAACCATTCATTCTGACAGGCCTTTAACAAATGCATACAGACAAGGAAACAAATGACAGAGGAGAGATTTAAGAAAACACTTTTTGAAGGAATACTATTTATTTCATAGTTTTGAAGAGCATCTGACAGCAATCTACAATGCATGGCAAGCCTAAATAGCAGCAGTATAATGAGAACAAAGTAGTCCTGAAAATATGACTGAAAAGAAACAAGTGAAAGTTATGAAGGTTGACCCTTAGCCAGTAGATTCAGTTCTGGTGGTAAAGAATAGCAAATTACAGATCTTTAGGAGGAACCGGGTAAAAGTGGTTCATGCATTTCTTCACATAAGTATGTAAATATATTTGAAATTACAGTAGGTGAAGAAATTTGAGAGCTTTCATTATCCAGAAGAGAAAAACCACAACAAAAAAAAAAGGCTCTTAAAAAACGTTCCTTCATAAAGAACAGATCATATTTCAGTGGGACTAAGATGTGTGGAACAGGTGACACTACAATAGAGAAGCTGATTCTCAGTTCTTGTCCACAAATGTCAAAGTTCTAAATATCTGTCTTTCTGAATGCTTTTATTTTGTATGTTTCTCCTTATGTTAGGTTATAAATCAAATATGATGCATCCAAGAATCTTTTATCTCCTCTACCCCAAGCATTCTTCCTGTTCTGTCAGAGAATGTCAGGGGTTTTTTTTAATACAGATACACAACATTCCATGATAGTCTGCCCACTGGACAGTAAAACCAGTTGGAACTTGTATAAGGAATTATTGACACCATACTGAAGATGCCATGTGTTACCTGAGAAACTAAAGAAGGTAAAACAATTGAACTCCTTTTGCTTACATTACCTAATGTGGAAGACAGGATGGGTTCAAAAGCCAGACTTCCCCATGTCACATTGACCCTTCAGTCTATAGTTTTTACTAGATTGTGCAAGTTGGTTCACCTCTGCAGTACTGTCAACAATCTGCTCCTTAAAGGGAGGGAGGGAGAGTGGAGAAATATGCTAAAAAAATATTAGGAACTGCTTATTCGTATAACCAGCAAAGCATCAGCTTCCAGTCTCTCCACATACACAGACACACCCTGCAGGCAAGAGGCAGGCAGTGATTGTTGGTTGGTGATAGACTGTGATTTGGAAACATATTGTTTGCCAACCTTTAGGTTTAAGTCCCTAATAACAACAGCTTTTAATTCCTGGGCTTATTACAAGTGGCAGTGTGTTGTACCCACCATTGGGCTTAGACCTCTTAGCACTGCTGTGAGATTTGCTGAGTGAGTTGGGGTTTTATTCTGCTTACTAGGTGTCTCTCAAGTCATCAGCCAGATACTTCCTGGCACCATTCCCTCAGCAGGGCTAATGAATCATGACAGTTCATCTCAAATTGCCCAGCTCAAGCATTTAAACGTCCACCACAATCTACCAATGAACCCATCTGACTGCCATTAGGGATCAGGGGGAAAAACTTATTAATACACATAAGATTTGGCAGCATGTCAGGCTTAATATATCACAGCAGCTGAGATTATACACTTGTGTTTTACTCCCTCCCCACTATCCTGTGGTGAGAGAAGAGCACCATCATTGTAACATCACCAGGGAGTACAGTGGTGCCATACAGTTGTGACACATCTCACCCTGTATTCATCCTTTACAGTACTTTGAAGAGTAGTCATCCTTTTCAGCAGAGAAGTTTTAAGCTTTCTAGAAGTGAAATAAACTTTTTTAAATGTAACTTTCAGAAGTATTCAGGAAATCTATAGCATTCTGGTTAATAAACACTCTAATCAACTGACTGGAAGAGCATTTCTGTGTCTTTGGTGCTATCTTTATAGATATATATTCTATACTATGAACTATTACTAATATTTGAAGACACATGCTTTATTTCTAATCCAAATGAAAAAATCAGTTTTCTCAGAAGAAACTGCTGTGACCAAATGAAATTAACTTTTTTTTTTTCCCTTATGGTAGGGTAATACTCAGTAAAGAGGAACTTTTTGATAACAGAAATGTCTCTGAAGACACAAAATGGGAAAGAAGGCACGTTACAGCTCATTTACTTGTAGCAGTTCTGTGTGAAATTGCAGATGAACTAAAATAGACTATGCTTCTTTGAAAAAGGCAGCAGCAAAAGGATTTGGAATTCTATCCCTAAAAGAATTGCTCTTTGAGTTAATATGTTATGGTTCATTATTAAAATAATTATCCACATTATTGATCCTACATATGTGGCGTGGGCATCCAAACAGCAACAACTAATGCTTTTGGTCTTCTTCAGAAGACAAAAACTTGGGAGTGGCTTTCTTTTACATGTTATTCACACAATCATCATGCAATTCATTTTCCCTTATGTCAGCATTAGCACAAAAGCTGGAAAAAAGTTGTCAAAATGAGAAAATAATTGTGTAAGATTTGTTTGCCATTACCAGCCCCTTCTTTCAGTCATTCCTTCAATAAACTATCACAAGTTTTATATCCACAGGCAGAAAAAAAAGCGCCTTAGTGTACAGTGACAGTGCACTTCCAAAGTAAAACCCTCCCTTGACCCAATTTATCTTGTATTAGCTCACTTTGCAGAGAAATTCTGATACATGTTAAATAGATTCCTTTGGGAGGGAGCTAAATCAGAATTTCTGGTCTGAGTATGCACATTCTCCAGCCCTTTCCAGGTTCAACATGTCCACAGCCAAAATCTGGTCTTTTGGACAGTTTCAATCCATATACAAGGCGAGGATGACCAATCCAGGAGAAAAGAATAGATCCAGCTCCAGGAAAGATTTCTAAACTGCCCATATTGTCAGTACACACCTTCTGTTTTCCCTACTGATTTACTGCTGCTGCCCAAATTACTACCTAGTATAGATCTCCTCACTGAGAGTTACTTATTTGTAACCCATAACTACATATCATGAACAGCTGCTTTCAGCTCAAGATATGTCAGAAAACACGTATTTTCATCCACAGATCCAGCTGCTCCTAAGGAGAGTTATCTTTCTCCCATGGAAGATGGGTAGCTCTACTAGGAGGGCAAAGGTGGCAATAATGAAAGAATCCATATCTGCAACCATTTGAAAGCTTATTTCAAAACATGGGAAACTTCAATGACTTACTGAGCTTTAGAATTCATTTATACCCCTTTCCTTTACCTTTTTCTTCTCATTTCTCTTAGTTATCTCCAGATTACATTATTTTCTCAACTGGCAGGAGCCTCTAGTCCGTTTCTTCTTGGTGGGTAAGGCCTTCCTTTCCACCCTCATCCTCAGTGTGATCCTACAGAGCTCTCTGTATAGCTGAATCAAGGTAATAACTGAAATACACATTGCCTTGAAGCATCAGTGATCTAATATTTTTTGTCTCTAACCTAGTCCAAGAGATAGTACATTTCTGAATATACATTAATGTTAATCAGTTTATTTTCTTGAAAGAGAATCATTCTGATTTCACATCACAACAACACTGAAAGTCGTTGCAACTGGAAGTGTCACAAAGGAGATACTTGCTAGGTACAGGAGACCATTTCTTGGCAAGTGAGTGATTTTTAGTTCTAGAGAAGCTAGTTTAAGTCAGTTTAGTTCTGATGAAAAATGCTGGATTTGCATTCTTGTTTAATTAACTGTTTCTTCATCTGCTAAATTTTACAGCACAAAAATAAAATATTCCCAGCCACTATTCCAGTGGGCTCATTTACACCAGTGAGACCCTAAATTCAGCAAGCATAGCTTTAAATCTTTTTAAAGCTGCAAGAATTGGTATTTTAACAAAGAATTGGTGTATTTCCATCAATGTAACCCCTAACTAATACCAACTAAGTAGTTATGCGTATTTTAAAGAAGACAGATTTTGTTCTTAATCACTATTGAGAACAATGGAAGGGAATGTATGAAAAGTAATTAGTAGAAAAGTTTCTAGAAAAGTAGCAGTCAGGTAAAGATGACAGTTGCTTTGGCACAATCAAAACATGAAGAAAAGAAGTAATAGAGATTACTGTGGGAGATTGAACTACATTAAAATTTATGGGAAGAATATGAAAGTACATGTAAATCCATATATAAAGGACAAAGATGTCAGGAGATGCAAAGCTGGGATTCTCCTCAACAGATTAACTGACAAAAGATCAAAATCTTCATATGTCAATGCTCATGCAGAAAATGGACCCATTGAGCTACAAGATGGGAACAACACACCAGGTTTAATGTATTAGCTATTAATGAATAAAATAGCTCATAAGGAGAAGAATGTGAATTAAGTGAGCATATATTTCGTATATGTACATACATATACGTGTGTACACATCTGTATATTTATATGTTCCTCCCAATGGGAGTATTTATTTGTCTTTCAGAATGGAATCCCATGAATTATTTGCTTCTTGCTATTATAAATAAATTTGTGTATTCTCAATTCTTGATTTAAGGTAGGGTATTGCTTCAAAACCCTTCACATAGGTATTAGCTCAAATTATGCCTATAGCTCCTCTAAAAATTTGGTGATCTGCTTCATGTAAAACAGTTAGATTGCCTTTTCTGCTAAAAACTATAAAGTTAGGCATCACAACTACTTATAGGTTCATACATGCAAGCATACAGAGCCATGATTTCCAAACATGTGAGTGATAAAAGGTTCCTTCAAAAAAACCAATACAACCAAAGACCATATGCGGTCTCAGCCTGCTCTGTATCAAGTTATAAGGAGAACAAGCTCATGCTGGTATTTACTTAATTCTAGTACTTCTATATGCCACTTATACTGGCTGTTTACCATTCTGACAAGATACTCTTACCTCTCTATGCAGAAATAACTCTATTTCATATCTCAGCTATGAAAGCTCAGAAACATCTAATTCAATTCTCCACCAAAGCCAGTATCAGAGAAAAGTTTGAATAATGTATGCACCTTTAATCCATGACCCCATTGTTTCTCCAGGTCTGTGTCTGCCTCACTCTTGTTTTCCTTTCCACTTTGCATCAGAATAGATTATGCATAAATGACCTTCCTACACTGCAAACTATTTGAGAATTTAAACAAAGTCCTCTAGCTTAATTAGCCTTCTCCTCAGGTGATAAATGCCATTTTCAATGTTGCAAAGAAGGTTTACAACCATACTAATAACTGACAATTAACCATACACTGCCTGAATTGCTGCAGTAACATGATTTCCCTGCTCCCACTAATATAACTAAGTGTTAACTCTCCTTACAGACCTCGTGGATAAGGTTAGGAAAGGAATAGCAGCTTTGCTGCATTTGCACAGCAAGGCACACAGCTAGCGACTGTGAGTATTAACGCTTGTTACAGCTTCTTTGAGGCTCTAAACAGAGAAAATCCTTGACTGATAGAACACCTAAGAAATTCTTAACACTGCTACTCTGCTCGGGATGGAAAACTGTTATGAGAAAGCAATTTTAAAAGTAGGGGCAGATGAATAATTCAGTAAAAAGATGTCAGTAACTGAACAGACAGTTAGAAGAACTACTGTTTTTTGGTTGTTTTCATTAGAGAGGAATGAACAGAGGTCACATAAGCCTCACACAAAATAATAAACAGTTTTAGTTAAATTGAAATGGGAGCCCTTTTGACGTAGCATCAGAATACAAGGGCAATACATTTTATAATGGCAAAATAAAAATATTTTTTGTATGACAGTTATCTTGTGGAGATTTGGGCTACATAGATTGTTGACAAAGGTTAACAGACCTAAAAATATATATAAATCAGATTTACAAAGCAACTGTTAAATAGAGGATTATGCCAGGATAACTTAAGTAAATTAAATTAGCCAGGCTAAATTAGCTGCGTGTCTGCAGACCTCCACAAATGCATATGGTGGGATGGGGGAAGGGGGAGACAACGGAATTAATGGAATACTCACCATGATTTTGACCAGTGTGCACTGTTTCTTTATCTCATTTTTCAAATATTCTGCAATATGAAATCGGAGGCTTGTTTTCTTTAGGCATTACAACTCTGGAATGCAGAATAATGTAAAATTTCACAACATGCTTCTTCTATAGAAGAGATAGGATAGAAATATTTCCAAAGGTTGTCCCTTGTGGCTTTACATCTGATTCTACCTCCTCATTTCCAGATAGTTTGTCTTCCATCTTTGGGAATGTAACTTTCTAATACTTAGGGATATGATAGGCCTGTAGAAAGAGGATGTATTATTAATTCCAGGAGAAGTAAAAACCATTCTGCTGATATTACTGCTGCCAAAATCCTTTAACAAAGGATTTTTGTTAAAAGATTGTTACTTTTACTTTTCCAAGGAATATCTAATGAGCATCATATATTCATAGACGATAGATAATACTTAAAATATATCTTTAAATGATTGAAAATGTGCAACATTCTGATAGCGATTACACCATTAAGGCCTACAATACATTTTCATTAGGCACAAAATGTCTCCAAGGTGATATCAAGAAAAAAAAGATTTCAGAACTCTGCTATTTTTAAGGAAGTTCACATCCCTCTCTTCGGGATGAACAATCGGGTTTTGGGTCAGTAGTAGGTAAGATGACAGATGAAATCAATAAACTGGTAAGGTAAAGCAAGTAAAGGTCCACTCTGCCCACCATTTACCCCAGCCTATATTCCATTTGGATAGTCTTGATTTTAGCCTCTGCCACTGTAATTAAACATCAGGTATTCTTGTTCTCATTCATGATTCAATTAGAATCATAGAATGGTTCTAATTGGAAGAGAACTTTAAGATCATCAAGTCCAACCATTTACCCAGCATTGCCAAGCTACTACTGAAGCATGTCCCATGTCCCCTAAACCCCATCTTTTAAACACTTCTAGCGATGGTGACGTCACCACTTCACTGGGCAGCCTGTTCCAAAGCTTGCTAGCCCTTTTGGTGAAAAAATTGTTCCTAATATCCAATTTAAACCTCCCCTGGTGCAACTTGAGGCCCTTTCCTCTTGTCCTATTTCCTGGTATCTGGGAGATGAGACCAACTCCTGCCTCGCTACAATCTCCTCTCAAGGAGTTGTAAAAGGTGTATTCCAACAGGCCAAATATGATTTGAAGACAAGACCACAGGAAAAGGTACAGGAAATCTAAAACAGATTGTGTACTTATATACTGTTTTAAGGTAATGTTAAGATAATACTGCTCTTTTTTAAGTAATTTAGGAAAAAAAAACATAATGCTGTGGATTTTTTGTAGAAAAACATTTTGGAAACCTCACCAACAACAAGCGAAATAATTTTTCATATTTATTTTCTTGTTTCTGTGAAACTGGTGATTTGAATAGCTCCGGAATCCTATTGTGCATGCTGGGAAAGAACTGCCATATTTCCAAGTACATGAAGTGCTTAATGGCACAGCTATGAAAATCAGAAATCTAGGGGATCTAAACTGTAGTACAGAGAAATAGAAGCATGTTTGTTTATAAGATAAAAATCCCAATAATAGAACTAACTACCGAAGGATGCCATTGTAAAAGACTAAATACTGTGAATTAATAAGAACTATTAATAAATGTAATGAAAGTTAATACTTAAAAAAATACTTCATTTCATTTGAAAATTGGAGTTAGTCTCAATTTATATTTCTCCCTTATTACCAGATTTACCAGTGTTACCAGATGTAATGCTATTTCAATACAAAAAAAAAAAAATAAAAATAAAAGTAAGTAAAAAGAAATTCCAGTTGGGGTAGAATAATCTCTATTAAAGTTATGGCTAAGAAATAGTAATTGGATCATTAAAATAATAGATTAGCAAAACAAACCCATGTTTATAAAATGCCACCTTCCCAAATACCTGATAAATGTCCTGTCTGTATTGAAGCTAAAGTTTCTAACAAGCCTTATACAAAGTTCAGGGTTGTTGGGTTTTTTTCCTGTTTCATTCTTATAAATCTAGAGGAAGCACTGAGTTTCATAACAGCTAATCCTGACCTTGTCTTGCTTAGCTAGTGCTCATTCAATTTATTCTACCTCTTCATTTATCATGTCTATGTGTTCCTAAAGCAAGTATAGAAAATGTTGACATTTTTAAACATTAATTTTTAATGGGAGAAGAGAGCATCAGATCTACTCAATTCATTTTATCTGCTTTAATTAAGAGAGAAGTTCTGAATTGATTCCAACTAGGAGGTTTAGTTGACTGTTTATTAATTGCTGGAGCATGGGGAAGAGAGAATCTGGCTGTCTTAAAAATGTTTATTTTCATTGCTTAGTAAGCAAAAAATCACAATGCAATGAGGAAGAAGGGACATTCTCCAAACACAATGCCAAAGAGTTAGTTTTGCTGTTACTGAAGATGCTGAGAAATCTCTTCCTGACAGGACTGAGACACAGAAGAGCACATACCCAGGCACATACCCATATATGTTTTATATCCAGTCAGAGACACAGAAGGGGACAACACACACCAAAGTCAGCCCTTGCTCAAGAACTTTTTGACTTTCTTCTAACATTGTAGGAGAGAAGAGTCCTGAAAGCACCCTCATAAGAGAGTGGAAACAGAACAGGTGGGGAAAACCTTCCAGAGTTATCTCTAAGTGTACATCCCATTAACAAATTTCATTTTGCCAAATAGAGGCAAGTTGTTTTATATTAATTTTCTTTTCACATGCTTCTACTAACTTATCTAAGATGATAGAGAGATAGCAATCAGTTTGGAAAAGGAACAGTGGTTTTTTCTTCCTCCAGGGAGAAGATGTATGAGAGGAAAGGCAAAAATAAGGCAGCAAAAAGAAAGAGCAAAGTTGATGGTTTCAAGACACCAGAATAAGGAGCTTCCTGTTTGGGCACACAGTACAATGAAATTAGTAGTAGATGCTCTATGATCCTACAAAGACTGCAGAAGCACATTAAAAAATAAACTCGCTAACTAACTAAAAACAACGAAATTATTTTTTAGTTTTTCTACTTGCCCGTGGTTCTTATTCTATATTTTGAATCTCTTCCTAACAGGGTAAATATTTCATGAACAAAACATTAAGGAAATTAATGATCATGGAGAGATTTACCTTAATATCAGGAAGCTTAGCTACAAAATACCAAATGCTACAATTTTACTAGATTGCAATATCCTGCATTTATAGAGCCACTTGGACACATAGAAGTGAGATGGATGGTATTTTCAATTCCTGCATACCAAGGAGCTATTCCTTTTTATTAAGGAGGTCCTGGTCAGCCCTCTTGCATTTCAGACCAAAGGAAAAGCTTGGTGAGAGGAGCATAGATCTGTGGTTGCCATGTCAGGTCAAACATCATCAAGTAGTTTGCAACCACGAGGCCTTTGATCAGAACAGTCATTCAGACATAGAATCATACATGACTAAAATATTTTTCCAGTTCCCGAATGAGGTCTTCCCTTCATGTACATGTATTTCCTTGCTATAATTCTTAATTCAGACGTAAGCATACAGCATCAGTCTCCTACCAAGCACAAGCTGCTAAGTGATGAAGCTTAGCAGAAAGGTCGAGTAAACACTGAAATATCCAGGCTTCCCCTGCGAAGCAAGGGGAAGTTTCTGGTTTTAGAGCTTGGCTATTATCAACTTCAACAATTGCTTGTTTATTTTGGGATGCCCTGGACAAATTATAGTGTGTATTGACTTTCTTAACATACATTGTGTGCTGAGGCTGTTGTGAGATTTTATTTGGCCTCACAAAAACAATAAAACAGTATTTTTTGTGTTTTTCTTTTTTATGCATTATGTGTCTTTGTGCCAATGGTTACTTGTAAAACTGCCAGGGGGGTAATAAATGCCCACAATGGTCTAACCAGAGCAGTAAAATATGTTATATTGAGAAATTTGTAATGCAAAGAGGAAAAAGGCAAGGGAAAATGCATTCCTAGATCAGGAAACTACTGCATTTTATAGCCAAAGGCTATTCAGGGAAGAAGAAATGTTGAATTTCTCTATCATCACCCTTCCATAAATAGCAGCTAATAAAAAACTACACTAATCAGTCAGGTCTATGCAATGGGAAAAAAAATCTCTTCATGTCTGGGATGATCTGCAAAAGTACTGATCCCATAGTGAACCGGATTATTGTTCTGTCATTAATTTCCTAAAGAGATAGCTGTAGAAATGCCAGATATATTCTCATAATCAGGTATTAAGTCAGCATTCTGTAGACTGCGTGAATTAGACCGAGAACTACAGTTTTCCTGAACAGGCATTCAAAGCCTGAGATATGCAGCTCCATTATCATAGGACTGTTTTCCTCCTATGTTGTTTTGCAGTATATACATGATAGAATTCTAGTAGAATAAATCCATCCTGGACACTCTCCAGGGACAGAAAATCTCTTGGGAAAATAAGATATGGAAGGACAGGCTGTTCATACTGTCCAGTCCATGTGGGCACTGGAGCCAGCTGGCACAGACAAGAAAACGAAACAAGTCTGCCAAAAACCCCAATTGTTCTGTAGCTGACATGTTAAAACGCACCCTTTGTTGGAAGGCATGAAGGAAGCTTGTGTTTTGCCCCTCTTATCAAGCCAGACTAATCACGCTGAATGTGTCACTTCATACTTTTATGGACACTTTTCCTCTTGCCTAAACCAAGAGCCAGTTCTAGCCACACATAAGAGTAAAAAAGTAATATTTGCCTGTATCAGTTTGCTCACATTTTTGGAAATTATCTGTGGCAGAGGTGCTATTTTAGCGTGGGTGGTTTTGAAGAATGTATTTGATTACCCTTGGGATACAGCATTTTCCATTTCAAAAGATGCCAGAATCTGCTGCAGCAATCTTGTCTATAAATTGTGCTATTTAGCCCAAACATTGGAAATTGGGAAAATTTGTTATTGCTACACAGTGCCCAAATGCAAGTGAAAAATGAGCGGTTCACTATTTTACTAGTGTTACAAATGCTTTTGACCCATTTCTTTCTCATTCATTGACCTCATCTCATAAATGATTGCAGAGACAAAAGTTACCTAAAATGACTGTGTAACTTGTGAGTGCAATGGAGACGGGGAATGAATTTCTCTAATTCTTCTGGACATACCCAAGGGTTTAATCAAATTGCTTAAACAGCTCCCTCAGGGATAATGTGAAGGCTAATGGTGATATTCTACATCTGCACATCTAGTGTGTGAACCTCTGCTCATCTGCTTTGTGCTTCTCCTCATATCGGTATTACTGGCAAGCAGCTATTGCCAGGATCATCTGTGATGACACCAGAAGATGTGTGTGCCTCTGACACAGCCATTACAGAGCGCTATGATATAGTACGGATCCCAGAAGACCTCAACACCTTCAGCAATGCGGTTCAGAGTGAAAACATTAATGTTCATCATCCAGCCTATTAGTGTCAAACTCTGCCTCCAGCTACGCGAGTATCAGGGCAGTTCAGTAGCACTGACATCAAGCAATTCTGTGAAGTCTGTGTGTGTCCTCAAGCAATGAAGAATATAAAGAAACAAATAAATAAAATCAAGTACACACATTGATATCTTCTCAAAGAAAGTCCTTTTAAAAATTTTTTTCTAAAAATAAGAGATGTACATTAGATTCTAGTTCAGACACGAACTAGTCCTGGATTGCAAGACTGGCTTCTTTACTCCTTTTGAATGTCTTAGCTCTTCAACTCTTGTTGCTTTCATTGATAAATTTACATTGATGCTGCAGAAACTCTGAAAAATTATGTCCTTTACACAGATAGCTTATAACTTAAATTTGATACCAGGTATCATTATAAAATTGTCACCACCCACTAAGTAGAAGTGCAAGAAGTAGGGAGACCCTTCACTTTCGTTAATTTCTCTCCCTGATTCTCCTACTCCCAGTAAACTAAGATGCAGTGACATAGAGAAATACTTAACTTCAGAGATGTAACAAAATGATTTAGCAGGAGTCCAGACCTAGCTGCTAAATGTCCTTCTCTCCTCTTCGCGAAGTACTTCTCATTTAGAACAGCTGTGACGTGTCCTTGCCTTTGGATTTGGCAATGGGAGGAAAGCTAAGAGCTCACCACTGTCAGAGGCACAAAAGCTCTTCTTCTGAAGATGTAGTCCCCAAAATATGTAGTTACCTGCCGGAGAAGAAAAATTCAAATATCCAAGAATTAGTGCACTGTTTAAATAATTAGAATAGTGTGATTTATTGTGACATCTTGTCTTTACTCCCATCTGCAGCACAGGTATGCAAACAATGAGAAAAGAAAATCATCATTGATATTGATACGATCCCTTTAGCATGATTTCTTGTTGCATATCAAATATCTGATAGAAACACATATGCAAATGCTCTGCTGCTCCAGCTTTGCTCATCTCTCTAGATAGACAGTGACTTAGCAGAGAAAACTTGCTGAGAGATTTGGTGGCTGCTGAGATAGAGCATCATACCCCTGTACTTATCCTGATGTGAATTTCAGCTTGATATTTCACTGGAATATATAAAAAATCTCTACCTTTGGCTCTGTTATTGATGTCATTGTTTTTCACAGGTCACACTGTTGATAGTGAGTAAAGCATATGTTCTGTCTTCATGTCTGAGACATGTAATGAGCTAACTTGCATTCTGTGAGGAGCAAGGTAACAGGGATGTTTAGTTGATAAATGCCCTGTTTGATGCTTTGGGTTCTTAGCTCCAGTGCTTTGTCTCTAATCCACTTTTGAATCCTGGCTGCTGGGGAAAAATGCTACTATTTGTGTACTAGGAAGGTCAGACAAACAGATTAGTGTGAGAAAAGATATCAGTAATCTGTTGATTTTTCCATTTTCCAATTTATCGTGTAACAGGGGAAATATTACAACTAATCTAACAGGACCTAAAATGCAAGTAGCTAAGATTAAACACTTACTCAGAAGAGCTATCACATACTTTTTCTCTTCCATCTTCCCTGGAAGTGTTTAATGATTACATTTGGTGCAATTTTGCATTTAGTGAATAGAGTCCTGCATATTTGAACAAGCACATTAGTTAAGAAATCTTTACAGCCAAATTCCTGTCTGACAACGTCTCATTCTCTCCATTTTAAAGCACTTTGGTACTGCAGTTCTTCTGACTGCTTCTGTGTGCTGGCAATTACCCTGATTAAAAACCCATTTGAGAGCCTCTAAGTTGACAGATGAAAGCCTTAATGCTCCCCTTGATTTGCAAGTAGGAACATACATTGTTCTCAAAACACATCAGCAGTTATTTAATAATTTGACCAATCCGTGTCAAAATATAAGAATACAAAAGAAGGGACTTGCACTTGTGAGAAAAAGAGAAAGTTTAAAGTCAATAAAGAAAATTCACTGTTGTCACATTCACAGTAGAAAAGTTCTGAGTAGAAACAAAAAAAAACCTGGATAAATACAGACCCTGAAGATCCTGTATTCTTTTTATCCCTGACACCTGAATGATGTTAAAAGAGAGAATGTCAAGAAAAATCAGATTACATTTAATCTGTTTTTCAAATTCTGCAGGAATTCAGGATTCACTTCTGTACACTAGAATAGACCAAAGGTTTGCTATAATTTTATGGTAGATCTGTAGCCATATAGAGACTGTTTGGAAGGTGGAACTTCAATAGAGCACATATTATGAAAATATTCCTTCCCATCTCTGGCATTCCTGAGCCCAGTCTCTGTCATGCCTCTCAGTATGCCCCACTCGAGGTTGCTTGAATGCTCCTGTAGCAAGGAAATCCCCAACAGCCTTGTTTGCCCCTTCAGTTCCTAGTGGTTTAAAGGCAGCATACGCTGCTAAAATGATAAAAGGAAACTATCTCTCATTGCTTAACCACTGAGAATATGCTGAGGTTACCTATTTGTGCTGGGTGTTGAAATCAAGCTGGGAAACTTGAAAGAAAGCGTGACAACAAAGTAATTTAACTGAAGCAGGATGAAGTGCATCTTGGAAGACAATTTTTTTTCTGATGTTTCTCCACCACTTGAATCACTTTCTTTTGTGTTTTTTCAAGTGGATTATAATATCTAGAGAACAGTCTCATACTAATTAGGGAATAAACTGCCAAATAAGAAGAGATGTTAAATTAAAGGAAGAAAAAACCCACGCTATTTACAAAGTTATACAAATATAATGGAGTACTGGAAAGCTAAGAAAGATGACAAACTCCCCCATTCCCCTCAGATTTTCTTCCTTACCTTTCTTTCATGTCTTTATTTTCCAGAAAAAAAAAAAAAAAAAAAAAAAAAAGAGGCTGAAATAAACCAGATTGTCTATCCAATTGCAGTACACTGGTCACCTTTGAGAAGACTCTGTTGCATTAGGTAGCCAACCCTAATTTGCAGATTGTAGAGACTGATCAATAAGATATAAATAAATAATATTTCTGCAGCTAAATTGGCAAAGATTCTTATTTTCCTGGAATCTTTCTTATCTCTGTCTTATTCAGAGAAAGCAGAACAAACAGCATCTTTAAGTTAATCATTAATTTGTTCCAATGTTTCCTTGTCACTATTTTCCTTCTTTGATTTGCTTGCCATGATTAAGTCTTTTCTGATGTCAGATTAAGGGCTTCATTAACTGCAAAAACAAAGCAATCCTAAATATTGGATGTGCTTTCTTTTAATGTGTTTTTAAAATCAGAACTGTCCAGAACTCTTCCTATTATTGCTCAAACTCTACCTAAAACAATTTTTTAAAGTTGTTAACTTTCTCTACTCTCATTATGCACAATTATGTCAAAATATGAGTTTGAGCAGGGTTTGTAATAAAAGCAAAGATTTTGAGTACTCCATTTGTATATTAATTCCTGGATTTTCTGAACCTCTGATCATTTTTCACACCATACCTCCAAGCTGTTGAGATTCTGGCCTAGTCTTAAACACCTATTATGGAGTTAGCTTCTTTTTTGTGTGTAATGCTGTTTTGGCTCCGTTGCTCATGTCTATAACAATTCATAGATCTGTGATCAGTAGGCTCAGAACAGAACACTGGCAATAGTGGATTATGGACAGCAGTTGGCATGAAAGCCAAAAGAAGTCCTTTTTGAAAGGAAGTTCCTGTCCTTCTTTGCTAGCGTGAATTAAATTGTATTACCTATCCTGTTAATTTAAGTCAAGTTTCAGCTTGGAATTTGCAGGAGGCAACATATTTGTGACAGGCATTTGCTGACACAATCTCTCTTCTAGTCATGAAAGTGACTACTATGGTTCTTGGAGGTGAACTATGTAAATTCATTCTCTTTACATTCCAATGGGAAAAATAAATAAATAAATATGTAGCCTTCTGCATAAGGGCAAGTGGAGGGATGAGAAGGGAATGTCATTTTGCCAACCAGTGTCAGAAGCATTTTGGAAGAATGCTGTCTTTTCTAAATAATATTCTAAATGTGAATGTGTCAGAAAGCTGCATTTCAGGAAAGGTAGCACTCCTTTTGCCATGTAGATAAGGAATATGTAACCTTCAATATGTTTATATAATATAAATCAGTCCTTAGCAATATGAACTTCTGCCACTTGTACTACCTGAGGTCTTTAAAAATTAATTGCTTGCTATGATTAGCTATTCATATTTATATTATTGAATGCATATTAGACATAAAATAAATATTTGTGTAAGCACAGAGTTCTGTTGTATCCAACTATATTGATCCGTATAAAGGGCGTGTCCATGGAGTTCCATCAGAAAATTACTTTTGTGCAAAAATCAGTTGTATCTTACTAAATGTTGTCTAAATTCAGTGGAGCAATGAGGAGAGAGAATTTTCCCTGCCATCTCTGCTGTGGTCATCTCCAAAATAATATTTAGCAAGCAATAACCAAAGAAGCATTCATTCATCAGGAATGAAAAAGGAACTATGAAAACTTCAAGTGAACTTTGGACAAATCTTATTTTTGACCTTGAAAAAAAAAATTGGCATGGGAAAATGGAGAAGGAAATTTCATTCTTGGCTGCTGGTAAGAGAAAAGGGGTATTATGTTTTTCATTTAGGATGCAGTTACATGCATATAAATGTATTTGCAGGGGCAATCTCTAGGTTTTTCCATATTTACTGTTTCTTAGATTCAAATACCCAGACAAACACATAGACAAAGTCACTAAACAGTTTTCAGAAGAAATACAAGCACAAATGAAGACAGGAAACACATGGTAAAAAAATTAAAGGGGTAATCCACACGGATACATAATTAACCACATGACCTTACAGAGTTTAGGTCACTTCTTCAAGGTGACCTTAGATCACCTTTTCTACTAAGCCATGTAGTACATTTTCTGTCTTAAGGCACCAGACTTTGTCCCTCTCAAAACCCTAACTATAAAAGCCAGCATTAGCCAAAATGCTAAAGGACATGTAGGTTTGAAAAGTCATTGTCCCCCAAGATGTTTTCCCTCTGAGCTGTAGTTGAGAGTTACTTGGAGAGGCTCAGCCAAAGGGCATTGGGTTGGGATCAGGACAAGGGCTGGAAGGGAGATAAAGCTGGTGCTACAGTGGCAGCAGGGTGGTGAGGAGGCTCCTCTCAACCTCCTTTTCTCCAGGCTGAACAACTCCAGCTCCCTCAGCCTCTCCTCATAAGACTTACTCTCTAGAACCCTTACTAAATATAAAACAGCTAAGTATAAACCAGAAGTCTCAGAAGATGTAAGGTTCTCAAAGAATTTATACTGATAAAAGAAACAAAAAAAACCCCAACCAAAAACTGACAGATGCATATCTGTACATATACAATTCTATGATTCTGAGATTCCATCTCCAAAAGTAATTTCCAAATGCAATTTCATCTACCTTACAACCCTCACCCTCCTTAACTCCTGAGTTGTTTCATATAATTCTATAATTTCCCTGAAGGGCACTAGAAAAGTAGCCCAATCAAGAAGTTGCCTTTTCTCATCAAGTAAATGGGCTGATTATCTTCCAAATCAGAATCATAGAATGGTTAGAGTTGGAATGGATATTAAAGATTCCAACCTCCTCTGACATAGGCAGGGACACCTCCCACTAGACCAGGTTGCTCAAAGCCCCATCAAGCCTGGCCTTAAACACTTTTGAGTCTTTCTCTAACTCTCCTGTAGGTTCCCTTCAGATACTGGAAGGCTGCTATAAGGTCTCCCCAGAGCCTCCTCTTCTCCAGGCTGAATAGCCCCAGCTTCCTCAGGCTGTCTTCATAGGAGAGGTGCTCCAGCCTTCCAATAATCTTTGTGGCCGTCTGCTGGACCTGTTTTTGCCCCATCAATTTCCCATAGGACTAAAATTTCCTACTAGCTCAAGGTGAAAAAGCTAATAAGATAATAATGATAGAAAAATAACGGAGGAATTATACACCCAGTTGCACATAAGAGTTCTTTGAGTTCTCATGCTACTATAAACTTTGAGAGCAAAACAAAAATGGTTGTTAACATCAAAGACAAAATATAATTGACAAAATCAACATCCTTAAACATGTTAGTGTATAAAAAACTTGGGAACAAAACATACTGTATACTAACACCAGCTGAAAAACCTAACACTCTGCACAGTATTTTTCTACCAGTGTTGCTATTCTTCCCTTCTAGAGACATTTGCATGTAGGTGAATGAGAGAGAGAAGTGTCTCTTAATATTTCAGGGACAAGAACATCCTCAATCAGACCATTTATTCTGGGCTATATCAAAAGAAGCGTGACCAGCAGATCGCAGGAGGTGATTCTCCCCATCTACTCTGTGTTCATGAGATCTCACCTGGAGTACTGCGTCCTGCTCTGGAGTCCTCAACAGAGAAAGAACAAGGAACTGTTGGAACAGGTCCAGCAGAGGACCACAAAGATGATTAGAGGGCTGGAGCACCTCTCCTATGAGGACAGGCTGAGAGAGCTCGGGCTGTTCAGCCTGGAGAAGAGAAGGCTCTGGCGAGACCTTATAGCAGCCTTCCAGGATCTGAAGGGAGCTACAGGAGAGCAGGAGAGGGACACTTGGTCAGGAAGTGGAGTGATAGGACAAGGGGTAATGGTTTTAAATTGGAAGAGAGGAGATGTAGATTGGATATTAGGACAAAGTTCTTTACTGTGAGGGTGGTGAGGCACAGGAACAGGTTGCCCAGAGAAGCTGTGGCTGCCCTGTCTCTGGAGGTGTTTAATGCCAGGCTTGATGGGGCTTTGAGCAACCTGGTCTAGTGGGAGGTGTCCCTGCCCATGGCATGGGAGTTGGAACTCGATGATCATTGACCTCCCTTCCAATTCTAACCATTCTATGATTCTATGATTCTATGATCTGTCATGGCTACCACTTGCCTTTGCCTGTATAAAATTAAAAAGAAAAGTTTCCATATTCATAATATATTTATCAAAAATGGAGTGCTTCTTTGAGACATAATTTAAGGGTTTTATATAAGGTTTTAGATTTAAGGTTTAAAACATGAGTTTGACAATGTAAAAGCAATCTTGTTGCTGGTTATAAAGAACATGTCCTTGCAATCATGTTTATTCAGTCAAGCTCACACAGAAGACTCTATTATCCAATTATTTATGCTGCAATATATAGCTTGAGAACTGATTTAAATTTAAGAGAGCCTGGACATATGTAAAGAACTATCAAAATCCGAACCTGTGGAACCTACTAGACAAACTCTTGCCATCAACCTCAAACTTGACTGGTGGAACAGTGGCCTCATGGTGCAGTTACTATAGTGGGGGCAACATTGTGCAGAGCTGAAAGTTCTAACATGAAAGTTCTCCAACAGATGGATCAACATGGGTGGTCAGAAGGATCAGCCAGATAGTGAATACACCTGAACTCATCTGATCAAAAGTGCAGAACAGAAAAGAGTTGCATTGTACTGTAAGTGTTCCTGATTTGGAGATGGATTTATGAATTTAAGGTCAAAGTAACATTAATCAGACAACAAGAACAGGGCCAAAATTTCTACTGGCGTTTAAAAATGAGTTTCAGTATTTCTTCATTTCATTACAAACTACACCAGGGAACTAATGCCTACACTCTTTTTGATTGTTCATTGAAGTTAATTTAAAGAATTCTGGATATGAATTACTCTAAATACCCAAACACAGCTTCATAAACATGGGAAAGTACTGGGACAAATCAATGCATCTTCTAACTATGTGTCCTGTCCTCCATGATGGCCAACAAAGATGCTTAGAGAGAAGTGTAAGAATAGGACAGTCAGAGTTTTACTTCTTATACTATGCACATAGAATTAGTTAAAACACATTTTGTTCTCTTTTTCTTTTCTAACAATTTCTAACATTTGGTTGCTTTTTCACAATTGCTAAATACCAAACCGATACTTTTTATGGAGTATGTGATTCATAACCCATGATCTCACTTCTGAGGGGTAATGGTCAGTTCTGAGTCCATCATTTTTCATATGAAAATAAGTTTTAATTTTGTTTGATGTTATTTGATATCTATCTACACTAAACTTCCATTTTATTACTTACTGAGTTTTATAATTTCCTTGCCACTTCAAACCATGCACTGAAATAATAAAACCTTTGTAGTTTTCTCCTGTGCAAATCTAGACTGTTTTTTTGAGAGTTAAATTAAACAACTACCTACACTATTTTGTTCCAGTGAAAAGCATCTGTGGCTTGATTCTGTGTTCTGATTCTATGCTCATGTGATTCTGTCATGCTTTCTGTAATCATTTATTGCCACTCTGTCAAAAAAAAATATTGAACACTGATAAATTTGTGGACTTTTTTGGTTAATTATCCTTTACTATAAATAATAAGTATAAAGCAAAAGAACTGAGTGTGATTATCCTGAAATTATCTATGTAGACAGGAGAGGCAAAAGGGCCTTAGAAACCCTTGATAAATGTTGTGTTCTTAGGCATCCTGGGGTATTCGCTATGAAAGGAAAATAGATGGGAAATAGTAGTGAAATGGACTCAATTGGCATTGGTGATGCGCACACTAATGGGTCTGAGAGCAGAGAGCAGGTCAGGCTACTTAATCCAAGGGATCAGAAAGCAATTAAATCTGCTAATTACCAAATTATGTGTGCAAATGCTCAAAGGCAAGGAAAAGCAGTAATGATTAACCATTTATTCTTCCCTCTCCTTCTCTGCTACTGTTCCTGGGTATTCCCAAATGATAACATTTTCACACAGGATCAACTTCAGCTAACTCAATGTCATACAAATGACAAATAAAGCCTTTACTTTGTGCTTGGAACCAGCAGATGTAGTGTTCCCCAAGTGCCAGGCTGTGAAACCAGACACTGTATTTAACACACCCATAGTTACTATGGTAAGGAAATTTAGATCAGTCAATTTATCATTGGAACTATCACCAAGGAATGGAGAGGTAGAGCAAATTCTAGATGCTTGCTCTTCAAATGTGCAGAGGGAAAAAAAAGATGTAAAAAACAAATCCTGATTTAACTACTAAAATAAATAACTAAAATATTGGGATATTACAAGATCACAGAACCCTACAGTGTTAGACAAACTGTTTGTGGGTTTCCACCTTAAAAGAAAAGATAACAGAATCAAGGAACTGACAGAGTTGAAAGGGATCTCTAGACATCATCTAGTCCAACTCCCCTGCTGAAGCAGGATTGCCTAGAGCACATTACTCAGAACTGCATCCAGGCAGGTCTTGAAGGTCTCCAGAGAAGGGGGTGCCACAACCTCCTGAGCAACCTGTTCCAGTGCTTTGTCGTCCTCACCGTAAAGAAGTTTCTTCTCATATTCAAATGAAACTTCCTATGTTCCAGCTTTTGCCCATTGTCCCTCATCCTGTCACTGGGAACCAGTGAAAAGAGTCCAGCTCCAACCTCGTTCAACCAACCCTTCAGATACTTGTAAGCATTAATAAAGTCTCCCATCAGCCTTTTCTTCTCCAGCCTAAAGTCTCATCTCTCTCAGCCTTTCCTCATAAAGGAGGTGGTCCAATCCCTCAATCATCTTTGTTGCCCTATTCTGGGCTCTCTCCAGTAGTTTCCTGTCTCCCCTGAACTGGGGAGCCCAATGCTGGATGCAGTATTCCAGTTGTAGCCTCATAAGTGCAGAATAGAAGGGGAGAATGACCTCCCTTGACCTACTGGCAACACTCTTCCTTATGCAGCCCAGGATTCCAGGGACCCTCTTGGCAACAAGGGCACATTGCTGGCTCATGGATAGTTTACTGTCTACCAGGACCCCCAGATCCTTCTCCTCAGAAGTGTATAGGTCTGCTCCTAACCTATGATCCTGCCTGGCATTCTTCCTCTCCAGGTGCAGGACCCTACACTTGCTCTTGTTGAACCTCATTAGATTCTTCTTTGCAGAGCTCTCCAGCCTGTCCAGGTCATGCTGGATGGCGGCACAGCCCTCTGGAGTGTCAGCCAGCCCTCCCAATTTGGTATCATCAACAAACTGGCTGAGGATACACTCTGTCCCCTCATCCAGGTCATTGATGAATATGTTGAACAAGACTGGACTGAGTATTGTCCCCTGTGGGACACCACTGGTTACAGGCCTCCAACCTGACCCTGTTCCATTAATTACAACCTTCTAAGTCCTGTCACACAGCCAGTTCTCAATCGACCTCACTGCCCCCTCATCTAGTCCACACTTCCTCAGTTTCCTAATGAGGATGTTATGGAAGACACTGTCAAAAACCTTGCTGGAGTAAAGGTAGATGAAGATGGTTTTGCCAGATTATTTTTTTTTTTTTGCCATATTCTATACAAAAACAACTATCAAAGAACAAAAATACTCCTTGGGAGTCTTTTCTGACATATTTCCCTGAGCTCTAAGAACCCAAAAGCTGCTAAATTGAGCACATGAAGAAGTTATTGTAAAAGTCCAGATGCCCTTGAAGCTGAAAAGTCCACTTAGGTTGCAGATGTCCTTGAAGTTGAAGCCTATACGTTTTGAGGGTAAAATGAAGCTAAGCATTCAAAAATACTGTGGTTTAACTGCTACATTTAAATTCGTCCCCCAAATTCCTTGTCTCTGGTAGTTTAGCAAGTGTTGATAATTTAGGGACTACTGGGCTTTCTGAGTCATGGTATGCAGATGAGTGAAATTTTGCTATATGAAGCATAATTTTAAAATACATCCTTTTTATGTCTACTGAGAAATATCCTGCCTGTTTTAGCACTTTTTTGCTTTGTTGGATTTTTGTTTCAAGATTTTTGGAAGTGTTTTTCAACATTCCCTGTAGATTTACTAGCTGTAGAAAAAGACTGCAGTGAGCTATCATTTTTCATGAAATTTAAGACTGTCACTCACTGGGGTCATCCCCAGTTTAGACTCAGCACATATCTGTTCTCTGCAACTTTTCATAGAATCATAGAATGATTTGGGTCAGAAGGGACCTTAAAGACCATCCAATTCTAGCTCCCTGCAGCTCCCTACAGCGACATGTCCCCCTGGACCAGGGTGCTCAAATCCCCATCCAAACTGGCCTTGAACACCTCCAGGGAC
>VZRU01006285.1:75957-116019 GCA_013398155.1 Pedionomus torquatus
TTTTTTTTTTTGCCATATTCTATACAAAAACAACTATCAAAGAACAAAAATACTCCTTGGGAGTCTTTTCTGACATATTTCCCTGAGCTCTAAGAACCCAAAAGCTGCTAAATTGAGCACATGAAGAAGTTATTGTAAAAGTCCAGATGCCCTTGAAGCTGAAAAGTCCACTTAGGTTGCAGATGTCCTTGAAGTTGAAGCCTATACGTTTTGAGGGTAAAATGAAGCTAAGCATTCAAAAATACTGTGGTTTAACTGCTACATTTAAATTCGTCCCCCAAATTCCTTGTCTCTGGTAGTTTAGCAAGTGTTGATAATTTAGGGACTACTGGGCTTTCTGAGTCATGGTATGCAGATGAGTGAAATTTTGCTATATGAAGCATAATTTTAAAATACATCCTTTTTATGTCTACTGAGAAATATCCTGCCTGTTTTAGCACTTTTTTGCTTTGTTGGATTTTTGTTTCAAGATTTTTGGAAGTGTTTTTCAACATTCCCTGTAGATTTACTAGCTGTAGAAAAAGACTGCAGTGAGCTATCATTTTTCATGAAATTTAAGACTGTCACTCACTGGGGTCATCCCCAGTTTAGACTCAGCACATATCTGTTCTCTGCAACTTTTCATAGAATCATAGAATGATTTGGGTCAGAAGGGACCTTAAAGACCATCCAATTCTAGCTCCCTGCAGCTCTCTACAGCGACATGTCCCCCTGGACCAGGGTGCTCAAATCCCCATCCAAACTGGCCTTGAACACCTCCAGGGACAGGGCAGCCACAGCTTCTCTGGGCAATCTGTTCCCTGGTGGTGCAGTTGGAAACAGAGTAATTTCAAGGGAATAGGTTATGCTATGTCTGATGTTCAAAGATACATAGAACTGTATTACACTTATGAGTACATGTCATAAATCCTTTGAGGCAAGAGAGTAAAAACTAGAATATCTTTTATAGGATTTTGTGCTTCCTTTTCTTCCACATATCCCCTTTTCCTTCTTCAGATTTTTTTCAAAGTTTGTGGCAGGGAGAAGGAAACGATATGTTGACTCTAAAATGGACCTTCAAAGGATTTAAATAGTCCTAGGTGCTTGTGATCATAAAGATTGCATGAAAAATAGAACTTCATGACTTTTTTTCTTGTTTTTTAATGCAACTGCTTGATTGCTTTTCCAAAAATATGTCTACAATCATCTCTGCTAGGAGCACATCTATATGCAATGAATCATCCTTGTGATGTCAACAGCATGTGGTAGAGCCATATGAAAAAATAGTTGTGTTTTATTTTTACCTTGCAACCAGTTGTCTGCCAACTGTAAGTCTCTACAGGACTTACTCGCCTAACATCCAAGTCTTGAGAAGCTTCTAACTGGTCAGGGGCACAACAAAGTGTTTTCTTCATCTTCTTCACATGCATGATGGACTTTCCTGCAATAAGCAACAGATGAGAAGACCCAAGATTCATTAATATTATCTGTACTTAAAACTGATGTAGCTTTAATGGTTATTTCATAATCTTGGTAGTGTTAGGGAAAGAATTCTTTTCTTTTTTTTTTTTTTGCCATCCCAAATAATGGTTCTTTATTACACCGTAAACCAAGACTTTCAAGAAGGCTAGGAAAATCTGGAATACAACATTAATATTAAAAATAATTGATGAAAAACACATTATATTATAGCCTTTAATGTGCTTTGAGGATTTAATGGCTTTGCTTAAATAGACAAGTTTATGATGGGAGATACATAATTTGCAAGTGCCATCACAGAAATGATCCCTGTAGAATATTTAATGACTCTTTTCTGTTCATATATCACTAATCTTTATTTTAAGTTCTGTTAAGACTGTCTAGGCACATGCAGGTAATTTTGAAACTGCCTTACTTGATCACTTATTTTTCTAAATTTTTGCAATAAAAAGTAAATTTTGAACTTCTTGACTTCCTCAAGTCCTCAATTGCTAAATAACTGTTTTCACTAATTCATATGGACAACTGCTCTAGCAAGATAATATTCAGAGACAGGATTTAATTAACGGTCCCTAAATAAGAAACAATTAATACCATACCTATAATAAATAACATGAGGATTGTTATCACTAATAACTTAAGAGTTCATCTGTGGCTTTACTACTTTTTGTGTAATAAAGTTAAGATTTTTGCATCTTTCATAAATTTATCCACATGCATCCTGCAGTGACTCCTTTTCTTCCTTTGTTGAACCATTTCACGAATTTCCATACTATTTTCCCCATTTCTCAAATTATAATTTAAAATGTTTCTAGGTTTCACAGATGATAGGAGATTTAACTAGTATTCGAACAGTATCTGGATACAAAATTCTCAGATACAATATCTGGCTGTCTTGTTTCTGCATGGAAACTCAGAGCCGCATTGACACAGTTCTCTGTAGAATTTCTAAGAATCTGAAATATAAGTAGCAAAAGTATTTTTAAAAAAAAAAAACACAACAACCCAAACCTCTCGCTTCTGGGACTCTAATGTAGCTTATGATGTTCCTGCAAAAACTGTGAGCATGATCAGTGGATTGAAAACTTCTAAAATTGGCTGGAAATATTATATAAGCCTGTTCCCAGTTTATGGGGAAATGGCAACATGGAAGAGATTCCCCAGACTGAATTCAAGGAAGGTCTTTCACAGTAAGAGAGGGAATCCTCAGCAACAGACTGCATTGATCAGAAAGAAAGAAAGAATATGGATTGTCATTCTCTGAATGATTAGGTTATAAAGAAATTCCGTGTATTTTTAATTAATAATTAGTTCCTAATAGCAAATAAATCTCCAGAGAATTTTTTGTTGCTACACATCATAGTAAGGTATGTTGTCTGTCTGCTTCCAACATGTTTTTTTTTCTCTGTCTGAAATAACATGGGACAACATTTGCCTCATTTTATCTGGACTATCCTGCAGTTGCCTTCTGATCCTCATTTTAATGGCTATGCAGAGAAGATGCCATTTAAATCTCTAACTGTCAGAGAGGTTTGTGAAATATTCACTGGGATTTACCACTTTCCCATTGTGATGGACCTTCACAGCAAAGTGACCCTGGTGGTTAGGAAGCATATTGTATAAATGGCAATGTAATGAGGTCTTGGAGACTATAAGGTCTCCAAAGAACACTTCACTTTGAAATTTTCTTATGAAGTATTTTATGAAAAAGGCCTGCCAGGAATTCCAATGAAGTTAGTCTGGATCTTTAGCCAGAGACACTGGCAGCAATGGAACTAAATTTTTACATAATACTTTAAACACTGTTAAATATCAGATCCATGAAGTCCGATCTTGCAGATTAATTGAACTGATAAAATGAAACACCAAACTGAGAAAAGATCTCTATTTACGAGATGTAAACAGGTCTGCATATTTTTTAAGCTGCTGGCACTTAAGACACTTAATTAAGACACTTAATCACAGTATTCATGATACACAGTAAGAATAATAGTTTGGAGCATACCAAGTAGGTTGATAGCTTTCCTGTTTTGAAGAATACCTGCCTAAGGCATAACAGATGCATTGCATACTTTAATACATAGGTTGTTAAAACAAAAAAAATATATACAAATTGTGGTGATAGTATACTGCAGTCTCTGCGAGACAGAGTTAAATAGCCTCATTTATTTTATGATTGTTAACTCTGAAACGTAAAATGACCATTTATATGTCAATATTGAGTATTTCAGTACTGATGGGTTGTAGGAAGAAATTGCTTTATTATGCTCAGGCCCAATTTGGTATTGATTTCACAGCTCATTGAGGTGTTAAACTCCTGTGCTCCTTTTAAAGCACCCCCTGCTGTGGGTTAACTCCAGGAGGCAGCTGAGCACCACCCAGCCGCTTACCACAGTGGGACAGGGATGAGAACTGCAAGGGTAAAGATGAGAAAACTCGTGGCTTGAGATAGGGACAGTTTAACAGGTAAAGAAAAAGCAGACCAAGTAGACAAAGTAAAATAAGGGATTCATTCACTGCTTCACATTCAGAAAGCAGGGCATCATCAACTTATAACAGTTGCTTGGGGATACAAATGCCAAACAAACTCTTAATGTCCCATCCTTCCTCCTTCTTTCCCCCAGTTTTTATTGCCAAGCATGACATCATATGGTATGGGATATCCCTGGGGTCAGCTGGGGTCAGCTGTCCCCTCCCAACCTCTTGATCAGCCCCAGCCTGTCACTGGTGGTGTGGTGTGAGATGCAGAAAAGGTCTTGATGCTCTGTAAACCCTGCTCAGCAAGAGCTAAAATATTGATGTGTTATCAATGCTGTTTTCACCACGAATCAAAACATAGCACTGTACATGGTACTATGAAGAATATTAACTCCAGTCCAGCACAAATTAATCTGCACTCTACCAGGGTGTTAAACTTCTGTACTCCTTTTAAAACCTCTTGGCATCTCTTCCTTTCTATCTGACAATTCTGGAGATGTTCTTTAGTGTTATCAAGAGAAATAGCATCAACATTAATAAAAATGGATGATGTAGAAAATTGGATAAATCAGAAAAGAAATTGATAAGTAAGATATAGTGGATATAAGGATGGATAAATAAGAACTTTAGTGGTAACATAACACTTCATTAGTTTTGGAGCAAGAACATATGATAAACAAAGATATTTTTTAACCCAAGCAAGCTTTTATAAACTAAATCAACTGTATTTACCAGTATAAAAATCATTACATGTTTAAAATGGAGATGAGGAGGCCTGCATGATGTTTTGCTAATTAAGAGAATGAAGTTATGCTAACTCATATATGTAGACATACCCTGACTATAGTAAAGCTTGTAATAGCATTGTAATTCATACCATATGATCACTAAAGTCACATTTTAAAAACTGTGTGAGACTAAAATGCAGAACGTAAGTTGCAAGGTTAAATGACAAAATTATATCTGAAATGGAATATACTGTGTATGAAAACAAGGTAGTTGTTGCAAACAGGCTTTTGGCTTTTGATATAGTTAGTGACCACAACCTGAGAAAAGAGATGTCCCTCTCAGCTGCTGACAAGTCCTCAGAGTAACTCAGGTCACAGCCCTTTCACTTTCTTCTCAAGATAGTGATGATTGAGGATTCAAGCAAACATCACCCGAGGCAAGAACCTAATTGGGCTCAGAAGAAAGCAATTCTTCCAGCAGAATGAAAGTGTGCAACTTCTATAGATATGTCAGGGAAAAAGGCAAGACTAGGGAGGCTGTGGGCCCTCTCCAGAAGGAAACAGGAGACCTGACCACCCAGGATATGGATAGGGCTGAGGTACTAAATGACTTTTTGGCCTCAGCCTTCACCGGCAAGGGTTGTAACCGCACTGCCCAAGTCACAGAAGGCAAAACCAGGGGCTCTGGGAATGGAGAACTGCCCACAGGAGGAGAAGATCAGGTTTGAGACCATCTGAGGAACCTGAAGGTACATACATCCATGGGACCTGATGAAATCCATAAATGGGTCCTGAGTACCAAGTACCATCCAGTTTACATGTAGGAATTGGTGGAGGGATCCTGTGGATAATAATCATAATTTCATAAGGGCAGCTACTGGTGAAGTAAATAAACGAGTTTCCAAAATGTCATTGCATGGAGTGACAAAACAGATTTCGTTCCCTCCTACCCTCTCTTGCAATCTCAGAATCAACAGGTACAATCACCAGCTGGCCTTGCACATTTCTTAGTAAAACAACAATTACACATCCCCTCCTAAGGAACCTTCCCATGTGTTTTCCTTCTTTCACCCTTGCAATTCCATGTTCCAGCATGTCTGTGATTTCCCAGAGTGGCACAGAAATCTTTCTTTGCCCAGAAAATCTGGAAAGATCCCACACGGGGTGAGTCTTGCCAGCAGCCTGCAGATTGTCCAGTCATGACTGAGGGGGACCCAGCTGCCCAAGGTGGTAGCCCATCAGATAGAGAGGGTCAAGAGTCTTTGCCCCTACTGTGCACATGGGGCAGACAGGAGCCACCTATACCCATATAATAAGCTGCACCAAAGATCCAGGTAGATCCTTAAAGGGTGCTCCAGGAGACATGGGGAGGGACTCTTGATCAGTGGAGCGATAGGACAAGCAGAAACCATTTTCAAATGCAAGAGGGGAGATTTAGATGAGAGGTGTGAAAGTGCTAAGACACTGGCCCAAGTTGCCCAGAGAAGCTGTAGCTGCCCCACCCCTGGAAGTGTTCAAGGCCAGGCTGGATGTGGCTTTGGGCTACCTCATCTAGTGGGAAGTGTCCATGCCCGTGGCAGGAGGTTGGATGATCTTTAAGGTCCCTTCCAACCCAAATCATTCTATGATCCTATCAAAAAAGCCAGGAGTCTTGTCCAACCCCACCTCTCCACAGCAGTGTTTCCTCAGCTAGGAACAGCCTCAGACTGACCTCCCCAGAGACTGCTCATACACAGCAGCTATGTGGTACACGAGGGGCAGGAACCCACTGACCCTCACATGCCCATCTATAGTAGCCTTCCTTCTCCACCACTCTCCCACCAGTCTACATCTGGTATGAGACTGACTCCCAAGGGATTTGCACAGTCAGTGTTGATGGCAACACGCCTCTGCAGTTGTTGAAAGCTCCCTGGTGAGACTCCTCCACACTGTCCACAGGCTATTGCCACTCAGGAACTGCTCAGGTGGGCCACCACCCACCCTCGTAGGCACTTATTCACAAGGGAGGAAAGGTATAGGCAGCTGCCAGCAGCAAGGGGGCATGCTTAGGGGGCAAGAGCTGCCACCTGGACACTGGTGGCAGGGGCACCAGCTGTGGGGCAGCCTGAGGCTTTTTGGGAAATGCAGCACAGGAGGGAGGCAGGTGGCATTGCTGTGGGGGTTTGTGTGGTGGTACAAGGTTCATACAGGGCACCATTTGGGGTGTGTTAAAAAAACCACAGACAGGAGGTCAAGGGAGGTCATCCTCCCCCTCTGCTCTGCCCTGGTGAGGCCACATCTGGAGTACTGTGTCCAGTTCTGGACCCCCCAGTTCAGGAAGGTCAGTGAACTACTGGAAAGAATCCAGAAGAGTTGATGAGGGGACTGGAGCATCTCTCTCAGGAGGACAGACCTGGGTCTGTTCAGCTTGGAGAAAAGTGAGGGGGCCTTATCAGTGCTTACAAATATCTAAAGGGTGGTTGGTAAGATGCTGGGGCCAGACTTTTCTCAGTGGTGTTGGGTGACAGGAAAAGGGGCAATGAACAAAAGCTGGAACACAGGAAGTTCCATCTCAACATGTGATAAAACTTCTTTCCTGTGAGAGTGGCAGAACCCTGGGACAGGCTGCCAAGAGAGGTGCAGGTCTCCATCTCTGGAGGCATTCAAAACCCTCCTTAACACATTCCTGTGAACCTGCTCTGGCAGGGTGTTAGACTAGATATCTCCAGAGGTCCCTGTGATTATGTGATTTTGTGATTCCTCATAATTTTATTTTATTACAGTCAAAACAACATGTACCCATGAAAAATAGCTGAGTTCCTTTTGAAATTATAGTCTGCTAAAGAATATATGTAGAGGTAAATCTGTCTAACAGGCTTAATATGATAGCACATGGTTATTACTTCAGTTAATATATTTTAGGTTTCCATGGCTGGTAATATAAATAATCCCATTGCCAAGATTACAATGTTTTACATAGCCAATGTTAGTCAACGTTAATATATTTACCTGGAAGGGGGGAAGAGGAAGAATGAACAAAAAACGTAGAACAAAATTCATATTTTTTCACATAACCGTTTTTTGGAAAAGAATTCATTTACAAGTTCTATAAATTTGGGAGTTGTTTTTTATTTTCCCTCTGGATTCTACCATAGGTAACTGAACACATATCCTAATATTAATTTTCAAAATTGCATCTATTAATCTTTTTTTAACAGTAATATATGACCAAGGAAGTAGAACCCATTGCATGTTCTATGACAGCTCTGTTCCAAACTTTTGTCCAAATTATAGGGCTATTTTTTGATGGAGTCATGAGCTTTACTGTCCCAAAGTGAATCATCCTTCCAAAACCTATGAGTCTTTTAAGACATCCATCATGGTGAATTTCAAAGTAAGAGCTAAAGTCATTAGGTAAAACACACTTTTAACATCCTGGACTATGATCTTTCTTGAAATGAATGAGGGTTTTGTCATACCTGAAAAACCATAACTGAAAATTGAGCCCATTCTTACATTTTGGACTGAAAAGTAAATACTACCGAAGAACTCAACTTTATTTTCAAGAATTTTAAAGAATCAATTCACCATTGGCTACAAAGCAGATTATGATTTAAGATTAGATTTCTGGCCCTTCTTAATCTATATTTTGCCTTAAAATTGTACTTTGATCTATAACAAACATAATGTAACCTGTTGATTGAAAAATAATACTGTGGCAAGGCCTTTGGAACATGAGAACATCAGCAAGTGAGAATAACTCGTGTAATATATTGTTCTTTAGGACGAGTAGTCTGTGTACTTCAAAACAAAGGCCTTGTTTATTAAAAGTCTTTATTGTTAAGTAATTTTCTTAGTGCAGAGTTTTTGAATTATATAAGTAGTACATTTTACAGCTTGATTTGTTATGATACTTTGTAAGTTCTGCTTTAGAAAGTAAGATAGTCGTCTTTTCTGCTGCTTGCATGTAAAGACATTTTATCATCTGTGTAGTACATTTTAGAGAGTGCAGGCTGCACAGATTTTGTGACAGGGTTTTTGTGACAGCCCACTAAGAAGCTTTTCTATTTAAGAAGTTTATGTAAAACTACAGGAAAAAAAGTTTTGAGACTAAAAAAATGCTTGATTTGGTTCCCTGCTTCAGTTTGTCCTCTAACCTTGAAGTGTCTTAAGCTCTTTCTATGCCCGTCAAATGCTACAGGATACCACATGGAAAAGCTGACACAGCTTCTCACTGTGGGTCTTCTTGATTTCCTTCTGGAACTGGATCCTTCACAATGCAATGGTTCACCTCCATGAGGGCTTTAGTCACCAGTTTGTCTGTGAAATTTCTTCTGATTTCGAAACTAGCATATGGATTTGTATTCCTCTTTAAAAAATGTGTCTGAGTAGAAATGTATGGGAAATATACGTATGTATATGTATGACTATGTACATGGATACATTCTGGCAAATTAATCCACTGGGACTTTAACGACATTTAGTTCACTCCTAGTTTCTCCCTATCTCTCTGGAGAAGGAGTTAAAACATATAGTTATATAGTCTCAGTTGTGTAAGAAGATTGAACCTCTGTTTCCTTTTTATTAATTTATAAAAGTTTCTAGTATGCCCAGTGGTACTTACAAAACTATAAAGAAAACTCTTCTAAAATTCTCATGATCTGGAAACACTCAGCCGAGGTAACCTACAGAAGAGGAAAAGCCAGGGAACAAAGCTGGAATAGTTTTATTTTATTTCATATGTAAAGAATTGGATGGGAAAGCATGTTAATCAATACAGATAAAGAGCTGAAAGATGAACTGAAACCATTCTCCAGTTTGACCCAGATACGATCCAAGGAGAATAGTTCTTACAGTTTTCAGAGTGTATTGCACATGCAAATGTTGAGGGAAAAACAAGGGAAACATCTAGGAATGCTGTAGGTGGCATTACACATAAGAAATGTCATTGAAGATAAAACATAAACCCATGCTTTGGCTGCCATTCTAGTGATGTGCAATGACGTGAGAAGACATAATGGGAGCAGAACACATAATATAGGAAGGGATACTGAATCTTGATATTGCTGCTTATGGAGAGTCCATGGAGCTGTTGGCCCAGAACAGGCATGGCATTGCACATCATGGAAGGAATGAGGAGGGGTTTTGAACTTTTTTTTGAACTTTTGCTGTACTTTTAGCACAGTAAGACTTATAAAGCTCTCATCAAAAAATACATCTATGGTTCTCATAGCTTAACTACAGATACAAATAAAATACTTTAAGATGTTTCCTAAGTACACTCACACAGAATTTTCCTTCTATATTATAGTTTTCTTAAAATCTCTCTGATTTTAAAAATTGTTTTGCTATCCAACACAAATTTTTACTACTGTTTTTTGATGCATTTATCAAAACTTCATTTTAAAGATGAAAATGTACTTCACAATAAACAAACCATTCCAACACGGGCTTTTTTTGGTGACATTTGTTCCCCAAAGCCTTACTATATTGCCTCTCTGCAAGAAACGATATGTTTCTGGCCTTATACGATATCTAATTCTGGCCTTAGGAACGGCATTTCATTCCTCCCTCATTTTAACAGATGATAAATCAAAGGTGACACTGCAAAACTGAAGAAGAAGTGGGACTCTAGGGAGAGCGGTAAGGTAGTCCCTTCCAGGTGGCTGGAAAAAAGAGCTTCCAAGCAACTAAATCTTAGACTTTAGAAAATTATTAAGTGTTCAGAAGAAATTTACAAGATTGTTGTTTTCCAGTTGTTATATCATCTTAAATAAGAGTTTGTTTATGAAAAGTGTGAGTGTTCTTTCCACTTATTTCTGTTGGATAGTCTTTCCATCAAATCTTTGAATGGCTGCTTTTCTGTATTTGCAGATTTTTATCATAGTGCTCCAATAAAGACATGGAAATAACTTCTTAAATTACTCATTTTCCTCTACCTCCTGCTGGTCTTCCAAGGACTTGTCTACTAGAGGACTGTCCCAAGTTGCCTTTTTTTAATCCTTGGGTAAAGAGAAGAAGAGACAACTAAGTGGCCACAACCCCTAGTTTATTTTGAAAAATAAAAGCAGCGATTTATTTACTGCAGAAACACTTACATTTGCTCTGAGAATTAAAAGAAATAAAAGGCAAGCAGAAAATTTACTTGTACTAGTTCATCAGATAATCATGAGCAGCATAGCATAATGGCTTATAACAGACCAGAAAAGGTAGTGAAAAAGGGAGAGAAAATATATTTTAAAATTATCAAATACAATTTATCTTAATCTGCCACCCATGGCATGTATTTTCTTGGCCAGTAATTCATGTATTTCAAGACATTACTAGGTTGAGCAGTTGACTGAAGGGTCTGTGTTGGGAGGCTGCTCCTGCTGTTTTAATCAGTATAACATATGAAAACAATCAAGAAACAGAGGACATTCTCAAACAGATGATGCACTGTTTACCTTAGGTCTTGCTATGAAAATTAAATAAAGCCAATCAGAGTCCGTGAACTGCTGTGGCTTTAAAAGAGAGCAATGTAAGAAATTCTGTATTGCTTTCTGACTGACGAGCTCCAAGGGAATGGTAAATTTGAAAAGAGGCCTTGCTTTTGCTGCTGAAATGATTGTTAAATTGCTGAATGACAGTTAACTAGGAAAAGACTGCATGCTCACAGGGGGAGACAGCTTCTTAAAAAGAAGGCATTCCCTATGCCAAGCAGATGTAATGTAATACTCGGGCCTTTTGGGTCCTTTACCTTTTGCCTTCTTTCTTACCTAATTTTGAAGTGGCTCAGTTGCTGCTCTGACCAACTGCTACCTCAAGAACTTCTTCAGTTCTTTTTCAGATGCGTCCTCTTCTCCAGGCCATCTCTGATGTGTCACAAATCATCATGTAATATCCTAACTCCAAAACCAACTATCCATTTTTCTCCCAACTTTTCTCTTCTGTTCTCACTGTATCATTTCACCAGCATACCCATAGTTCAGTGTCACAATTAACCATATGTCTTTGAGTGTCTTTTTCATTTCTGAAGGTTCGATGCATAATTTTCAGGTCTTTAGGCTTCTATGGAAGAAACTCTCACTTAACTTTCTTCAGATGGGGTTCTCAGTTGCAGAAACCAGAACACTTGAGTTCATTTCAACTTGTGCAAAGGGCTAACATGTTCTTTTCAAGTAATGAAAAAACTTCTTCATAGCTGAGCAAGTTTCATAAAGTGAAGTGGTGCTTATCTAGAATAAAGGTGTATCATTGATGTTTTTAAACATTTTTGAAGTTAAGGATGTTATTTTAAGTCATTCATTAAAGAACTTCAGTGATTGTAAGTCATCCTGTGTACTTTCCTCCTACTGCCCCAGAATAAGTAAGATTTCAAAGTACTTCTTATACAGTAATCTTTGATTTTCCTGTGGCTGCATTTATATACAGTTTTTGAATTTCATTCAACTGAAATTGTTTGTTCCACAGAATCCCATCTGGTAAGCTTTCTTCTTTGCATTTATTCTCCTAAATCTTTGGCTTTCAATACCGTAATTTCTTTCTACTTCTTACCAGTGTGTTTCTGGGACTGTGCTTCCTCTGACATAGTACCCACAATATTATTTTAATCACCTATGTAGTTTAATAGATTGTGGTCCTCCTTTCCCTTTTGCCTTTTCTCTCATAATTCCCAGGACCAATTTCCTACATTTTTTTCCCATTAACTTTTATCTCCACGGGACTATGTAGACCTCATGACACCTTTGGTTATATTTTCAAATTTAGCACTTTTTTTGTTGCATCCGTTCTTAATCCTGCATATCGACCGAACTAATTAACCCTCATGGGCTTTCTGCCATTATCAGATATTAAATTATTGTGTAGTGGGATACTTCTATTTTGACTTATGTATTTTAACATGACCATAACAAGTCCATAACATAAAGAGACTAAATATTTTTGGTAAATGTTGTTTTCAGTGATCTGTTTTGTGATTGGTAGGGTTTAGTGGAAAAAGTTTAAATGACTTTTAAGATTGCAGAGTTTCTTGTCTGTGAAAAGCAGGAGAGCTTCTTCCTGCTCTGATCTTGGCTGTGATTAGAAAGAGACCACATTAAACATTCTTCTTTCAGATTCCTAGATTAATAACGGATTAGAAATCTTTCAAATAAATTTCACTGTGAAAAGGAACCAAGTACTTAATTGTCATGGGTTGAGAGACACAGGATTAATTTTTCTTCTAATGATGGGTAAAATTGCACTTTTAGAAGACTCTATGTCTGAATTCATGAAAATATTTACTTTATGGCCAGCCAGGCTCTGTGAGATTCAAGGTCTCAGTGTTTTCAAGCCTTGCCAGGTGCAGGGATGAGGAAGAGCAAGGCCTGGGCATCTGACCCGGGCTGGCCAACAGGATTATTTCATACCATGAACATCACATTCAACATAAATTAGAAAAGTTTACTGCACAGTTGGTTCTCCCTTGATGGCAGCAGTCCAGGCAACTCCTTACCCTGGTGCCAGTCCCATGAGGCCTTTTCCCCTGAAGCTGTTGCACTCGCAGTGTCTGACATTTGCTGTGCACGGATGGAGGTGCACAGCTTCCTGCTGATAGAATTGGCCGAGTACAATTATTGTATATCTTGTATCAGTGTTGGAATTAATACTGGTTGTTTAATATTATTGTTAATTATTTTGTCTTATTCTATTAAATCTATTTACATTTCAACCTTCATGGTTTCTTTCCCCGATTCCTCTTTCCTGGGTGAGGAGGGGGTCATCGGGTGATAAAATTATTGTCTGAATGACAATAAATTGTTATGGGTTTTCACAAACCATAACATTAATGTAAAATAAGTGACTGCCTTTGCATGTCACTACCATCATTTTCAATGGGCAACATAAGGAGGATTCGGGATTTGGCAAAGTTTTATTCTTCTTAAATATTTTTTCTTGTCAAAGATTTATATAGTCACTCCTGGTTTTGAACAGACAGAGTATTTTATATTATGCCTTTATAATGAACACTGGTAAACAAAACATTGCCTTTGAACTCAAGAGAGGGGGCTTCTTTTCCTGGCTCTGCCAACAGCACATAGCAACACCATGAATGCTTCAAACTGGGAAGTCAGAAATTAAAACTGCAGAGGAGACAAAATATAATTACTTGTTTGCAGTTTAACTCTCCAGTTACGGTAAACAAAGCAAATCCAACATCCTAATCTATTAAAAGATTTTGACTTGGGAATAGGAGAACAGTGCTCACAGCTGCAGTTGGGCTGTACTAGTATCAGTATTCAAACAGTGGAGTGAGATTTTTTAAAACAAAAAAGTATATAGAGTTTACCAATAATAACAGAACATTACTCTGCAATGGGTAGGCCAGACTTCCTGAGGATCCTCTCGATGCCTTTATACTGTTACTTCCTAGGATCTAGTATCAAACCATGCACATTGCAAGAGGGCTCATATCCAATTGTGAGCTCCAGATCTGACTTCTCTACTATAGCAGAAATACTTTCAGCTTTTCTGTATTGCTTTTATGCATGGAATAATAGAAGGAATTATTAGACAATTAGTAAAATTTTTAACTCCTGAAGCATATAAATTAGCTAGGGGCCAAGAGTTGACTTTTTTAGTACTACCATCCATCTGGAACTTCCAGACACATCCTTTTTTCTGCTTGGAATTTTTGTGAAAGGAAGAAGAGAACATTCATCATTTCACTGAGATGTCTCCATGCCAGGCAGTTAAGCCAAGGCAGAGCTTTGACTAGGTTACCCATCCTTCAGAAATGAAATCATAGGTCTGCTGTGCACACAGAACCAACAGTCAGCGCATTGTGATCTGCAGTGTTGATCTCACTATGCAAATGGTACACATTGCATCCTCCTGTCTGTCTGCTCTGAAATTTTAGGACAGAGTGCCCTAATCTTCTAAATTGGGGCAAGGTCTTAAAAATGCTCCCAGGAATGGGATTCTCTTTCTGTTGCCTGTAGAAGGAGATTAATTGGCTTTATTAGGTAATTTATGCTTTAAGTGTGTCCCTGAATCTTAAATTTTTGAGATCTTTTTTTCTTCTTTTCTTTTTCTTCAACTGCTATGTAATTATAAAATGAATACTTTTCTTTATATCAATAATTGCAGACAATTCTTGTAACAGGGAGGTTAATTACAGAAGTGAGTTGTGCATCATTAGCCCATGAGTTTCATACTCAGTACATGGCAGTGTCATTATTCTGAACTAACATGTTTTCCTTCTTGTACTGACTACTCACTCCTGTAGTCATAAGGTTAATTGCCTGGTTTACTATTTTAACATCACTGTAATTGCAAAGTAATTGCACAGTGTTCAGTAGACTAGCAATAAATTTTACATGTAACCAAAATAAAAGTTTAGAGTAATGGAAGTCTCATAAAATTGGCTGTCCTAAAAAATTACTACAAACATAGAAGAGCAATTTAGAAATTGAGATGGAGTATTTTTCAAATCCACCCAACTTACTTATTTTTGCTTAAAGTCTCAAATTCTGTCACACATATATCCTTCTCAAGTCATATTTAGAGTTCTTTTACAAGACAGGGTTGGCCTTTTTTGGGGTTATCTATTGTAAAGTAGCATGGAAACCGTACTGCCCAGTCTCTTTCTAATAACTATTGCCTGGGGAGCCCCTGTTGGCTTCAAACCAAAAGAGATTAGTGTACCAACTAGAATACAGATGGCACAGTTTGTTCCTTGACAGAAATAAAGCAAAGCTGACCTAGAAACGTTCCCGACTTAGGGACAGTATCCAGCTCTTCTTACACACAGAAAGGCAGATGAACTATATCAAACTTTCCTTAAGGAAGAGAAACTAGGCATAAAAGGAGTGGAAAATAAAGGAAATATAAAATTAACACAAATAGTATTTTGTTAAAGAGAGATTAACAACCTCCCCACCTTCATATTATGACATTGATCATAAGTTTCTCAGGTAAATTCCCAGTACTTCAGAGTCATTGACCTGTGTATTTATTTATTCTCTATGTGTTTGTGCATATTTGGCAGCTAGTACTTGGGTCTGGCACTTTTACCCATAAGCACCACAGGAAAGTTCAACCCTTGGTTAATTGGCATAATGACAATTAAAGAAGTGTTGCTTTTGTGAAGGAAACAGTTTGATTTAAAGACCATTAAAGGTCTAAGTGAGCTGGGGCCCATCCTCCTCTATATTCGTTATTTAGATAGGAAGTTGCCTTATTAACTTTATTATTATTGTCTATATTATTGACTTCAGCAGAATAGGGAAAAGGAGAAAAGAAACCCGTTTAGCAGAAAAGGAAGTTTTTCAGAGGAGCCTGAGGAAGTAGTAAAGGAATCTGGACATTAGTGAATCACTACTGATTACAGAAACAAATGGTGTCAATTAAAGTGGCAGGTCAACCTTCATTAATTCCAATGCACTATCAATATGTTAACTACCAAATACTTTATCTTGAGGAATGACCCTGATGGATCATAAAGCCTTTGTCTTCCTGGCATTATGTTTCTATACAAAGCCCTGCAGCTAACGACAGGCACATTCTCACAGATGGATAAGGCACACAACAGAGAGAGAAATTTCAACAATTACTGAGTGAATCTTCTTTCTAAAGCTGGTTGCAACTGTGTGCTGTGGTTGTTTATTGTTTATTTTAGTTTATTTTTAATAATTTTTAATATTATTAAGGCTGTGCTGCCATACAGAGAGACCTGGACAGACTGAAGAGTTGGGTGGACAGGAACCTGATGAAATTCAACAAGGGCAAGTGTAGGATCCTGCACTTTGGAAGGAATAACCCTGTGTGCCAGTACAAGTTGGGGGCTGACCTGCTAAGTGCAGCTCTGAGGAAAAAGATCTGGGAGATTTTGTAGCTCTTTTTTGGAAAGGCACCCTTTCATAAGAATCAAAAAGAATTTCAATAGCTCATTCACACAGAGAAAACAGATTGATTAATTCTATCTAATTCTGAAGCTACTTGAACATGGTGGATGAGGTAGTTTGATTTTAATTTGTAGAGTTTGTCTTCCACCTAGCAGGATTAGGTGATGGGATGGGAAATGAAAGCAAAGGAGAAAATGAAGAGGTAAAACCCAAGCATCTAAAAATATAAAAGATGGAAAATCAATTTGAAGTAGGAGATAACGCAGAAAATAAATAATAAATAGAATGGGTGGTATACAGGAGTCAGTCTATACTTTTAAGTGTAATACAACAATATCAAAGTCAGGACAAAACTGCTTATGTAACTTTAATAAATAGTTAACCTCTACCTTCACTGTAGGGATTAAACATGTCCTAATATGCCTTTCATGAGCAGAATGGAGTGGCAGAAGGAACTTTTGACAATGAATAGCTTTAGAACACTGTTTAAATATGGTCACCTTCAGTGACCGAGGTTGCTACCCAGTTAGCTTTCTACAAAATCCTGCAGATATGTATAAAATACGCTGTGTCAACATCTAATCCCACTTCCAGTAACTGCTGCAAAATCTGAGAGGCATCTGCCATAAATATAAGAGTCCCTTGGGAGGGGAATATTTTTTCATGTTTTAAAGCCACATTAACCAAAATAATTTGAGAAGATAACAGAGTAACCTGTCGTTATAATTAATACAGTGGGGTTGTTTCATTTTGGAGCCATCTTTAAACACTGCTGTGGGGACAGACAAAGCTAGATCTTCAGCTTCTTTGTCTTTCCACAATCCTACAACTAGTTTTTCTTTTCCTGACATAATTTAATATGTAATGAAATCATGGTATATTTTCAGTACAGCTGGTTGCAGTTTTGACTCAGATGCTGTTTACTTCTTTTGCTGGAAACAAAAGTTACTGATCTGGAGCTTTTTGCACAATTACTAGTGGGACAGAAAGAAGGGCAGCCTTGTTAAACAACAGCTTTGTTGTTCAGGTGTTCAGTCACAGCAGTGAAACCTGTTTCAGTCCCAGTTTGAAAATCCTGAACTCTTTTCTGCTCCCATGCCTATGACTCAGAGCAATGAGTCAATTTCTTGCCCCAGTAAGTGCTAAATTATTTAGCACCACTGAAACAGCCCCAAGAAGAGACTGAGAAAAACAAAGCATTTGTCTCCTTAAACCAAAAGTCCTGAACCGGACTTGTAGCACTTGGGTTTCAAGGTCGTGTTCTGAATTCCTTAAACAGTATTCCTGTAGTACTGCAGCCACTGAACTATTAGTAGGCTAGTCTTTCTGTGTTTTCCCATTTCCTTTTGTATATAGATGAGGTTGGGTTAGTGCGTTAGAAATAAGCAGATCTCAAATTTCCAAGATTTTTTTCATGAAACATGATTCTCCTGTTCTGGCCAGCCCTGTCTTCCAAATTGTTATGACTAAGAGAGACCAATAGATTCTCAAGGGTGATATAAGACAACAGAAGGGAGAAACATAAAGCCAGCATAGGCAGAATAAGGATGTGGCTTTAGGGAACTGGGTTTAGGGAACAGTAGGAACAAATTCTGGTATAAATTACATTTTTATCAACCCTGTATAAAACTGTGCTTCCCGAAGTGTGACTAACTTGTCAACTGAAGTGATTGAGTATGTCCTGACCATAGATATCTTTGAAGAAACCAACCAGCCATCAGACTGGGATGCCCCAAAAAGGCTCCTAGCAGGCAGGGAGGTAGAGCTATCATCCAGTGAAAGACTGAAGCAGTTGGTTCCAGATGCTTCAGCTCTTGCGCCAGCTAATGCACATAAGTTTATTTTGGTGGCTTCCACCCACACATCTATATGTAAAATATGGTGATCTCATTTGCCATTGAGGTGATATCAGTGAATCAAGGATGTTTCCAAGATCTTCCCTGATACATTATGTGTCAATGGCAAAACAGAGGTATTCTTAAAAAAAGCAGGATCAATAAGTGAGTGGTGCTGACTTTTGTCGTGTAACATTCTCTAAAATTTTCCCTCAGGTCTCTTTCTCAGTTTGTAGCTCAGTAGTGTGAATACAACGACACTTCAGTTTTGAATGTGTATAATCAAAATGTTGTATAGACATTGACACGGATTTTGTCAGAAGCTCAGAATTGTTCCAGATGCCCTATTTGAGCAGACGGATAGCATGGATAAATCATAGATAAACTGTGGACATTTATTTGTTTTCATAGCATGCTAATGCATCAGCATTAAGCACAACCAAGGTTAATGGGAAACATTGGGGTATGAGCTTTGAATCTTCCAAGAGCCAGTTAACTACCCGCACTAGTGGGTGTCAAATATGTTGCGTACTCTCCCAATGTATCTTCTTATCCTTGAGAGGACTAGTTCTGCAGACATACCTTGCCCTCAGAGATGAATGCTTTTCTTTAAAGCACTTGATGGGTATATGGCTTGTGTGTCTTCTTTTACTGGATGTCATCTAAGAAGGACTCTAATTTCATGACCCATGTTTTGCCCAGAGAACAATCTGTTCTGGACATACTTAGTTCCCCTTGGAAGTAACAACTTTTCTTATTAATGTCCGAACTAACATTGAATTGAGATATACATTTGGCCCAGTAATCCCATTAGTATTTCTCTAAACCAGTCATCTCACATCACTCCATAAAGATGGATGTGTATGTCCATTCCAAGCCATATCCAGTGAATATCTTCCTATTACTTCCAATGATACCATTTGCCTCTGTGGACCGCCAGAAATGAGCCACCACTGAAAAACAATTTTTAAAATAAACTCACATTGCCTCAATTCAAAACCTTAAAGGCTTTCAACAGCAGGGCTGTAGTTTCCCTAAAATCCTAATTATAGCGAATTAAATGACTAAAATGCTACTAATCACTTTTTAATTTCAAGAGAGATGTTTACAAAGCACTGTATAATGAGTAATACAGTACTTCAAATGATTACTAATGTTGCCATTTTGTCAGACTTAATCTCAATTAGTATAAATCACAATGTCATCATTGCTAATTGCCATTCCTTTTGAGCAAAATGCTAATTTCTCTAGAATCATACAATTGCTGTTTGTTTTTCCCTTAAATCATTCCATTTAATAGGCTCTGATAAGTGTTCAGAATATTTTATTTTCTAGAGCTCAAGAAGAGGAAGCCAAAGACTGAGGCTTTTTGGGTTGAATTGTGAGTAGTCTTGTCTTTTATGTTCTTTTTTTCCTATAATAAAAAAAGCTTTAATCTCTCAAACTATCAAGCATGACTGTATTTCCAAGAGATTTTGCTTTGTTTATTGCTAGGAATCATCTTTATTATCCCTATCTGAATGAAGGTTTTTTATTTTTTTCATGAAGAAAGAGAATGCTGTACACTTAACTGCAGCTGTGTTCCTAGAAGATCCTCACTGTACCTGTGGAAAGTTAAATACCAGCAGAGAAAGTGAAAACTATTTGCCCAAGTTCAAAGAACGTAAAACGAGAGTGGTAAAGCTGAAATCAAGCATGGACCTCCTTATCCTACTTGTGCACTAAGTAGTAGCCGGTGCTCCTGCCCTCTAAACAGCTCCCAAAAGTGGTTGTCAAATGATTGGGTCCTCTGAGCAAGGTATGTATTACGATGCCAAGGTACTTCTATTCTGGTATTATCTAAATGAATAGGGACAGGACACAGGACTTTGGTACTTCTCTCTTCACCATTGTTCTCCAGGATCAAGTCCCAGTCTTGAGCCATCAGAAATTATTAAAGTTCCATTTGTGTGCCATGTCAGCTCACTTAAGGCATTGGTCTCCTTCTCTAAAACCCCTGGTGTGATCAGACTCAGTCATGTCATGGCACTTCCTCCTCTTTCTCCCTCAGTATTGTTAAGGGGATATTTTAGTCTGCAAGGCCTATTAAATGGAATGGAGCTGAAAAGAGGCACAGAGAGTACCAGAGTATGCTGTTGTCTACTATAAGACATCTTCATGCTTTAAGAGCAAAATTAATACTTCAGGACCTAGCCCGCTTTGTTACACTTAGTAGTATGAAAGACAATGAGAAAAATCCATCCCTCTGTGATGAGATGATGTAGCAGAATAGATACAGTACTGACATCTTTCACCTCTCTTTCATTGAGAGATGTATAAAAGAAGGACTCTTCCACGCCCTTTCACCTCTGGTATACACCCTAGCAGTCCTCTGAAAAGCTGGATATTGTACAAAACCACATTATTTCTCCTTCACTATGTCCTTTCTCTTTCCCTTGCCCAGCCATAGTATTTCTGCTGCTTGGAATGGATGCTTAGTGGCCATAATTTTTAAGGCACAGTACAAGTCACAACTTCTGTAACTCTGTCTCCCAGGAATGAGAAAAGGATTAATTACTTGTTTATGTCATGTTTCAGGCAGAAAATATATCAGTGAAACCTGATGGTTTGCTTCTTGGCTTTCATTGCATAGGTATTGTTAATGCTGTTGCAAGAAGTTTACTAATTGAAAGTCTTCAGAGGAATTGTAGGTTTAGGAAGCAGATTGTTCTTACGCCATCTTTAAGCATTCATGGAATCATGAAATTGTCAGAGTTGGAAAGACCTCTAGAGATCATCTAGTCCAACTCCTGTGCCAAAGCAGGATTGTCTAGAGCACCTTACTCACAATGGCGTCCAGGCGGGTCTTGAAGGTCTCCAGAGAAGGGGATGCCACAACCTCCCTGGGCTGCCTGTTCCTATGCTCCATCACCCTCACCATAAAGTTTTTCCTCGTATTCAAATGGAATTTCCTATGTATCAACTAGTGCCCATTGTCCCTCATTCTGTCACTGTAAGTACTAGTACTTGTACGCATTAATAAGGTTTCCCCTCAGCCTTCTCTTCTCCAGCCTAGAGTCCCAGCTCTCTCAGCCTTTCCTTATAGGGAAATCCCTTAATATATAGGGATATTATATTATATACATATATATATATCCCTTAATCATATTTGTTGCCCTGCACTGGACTCTCTCCAGTAGTTCCCTGTCTGTCTTGAACTGGGAAGCCCAGAACTGGATGCAGTATTCCTGTTGTGGCCTCACCAGTGCAGAGCAGAGGGAGGGAATGCCCTCCCTTGACCTATTGGCCACACTCTTCCCTNTTTCCAAGAGATTTTGCTTTGTTTATTGCTAGGAATCATCTTTATTATCCCTATCTGAATGAAGGTTTTTTATTTTTTTCATGAAGAAAGAGAATGCTGTACACTTAACTGCAGCTGTGTTCCTAGAAGATCCTCACTGTACCTGTGGAAAGTTAAATACCAGCAGAGAAAGTGAAAACTATTTGCCCAAGTTCAAAGAACGTAAAACGAGAGTGGTAAAGCTGAAATCAAGCATGGACCTCCTTATCCTACTTGTGCACTAAGTAGTAGCCGGTGCTCCTGCCCTCTAAACAGCTCCCAAAAGTGGTTGTCAAATGATTGGGTCCTCTGAGCAAGGTATGTATTACGATGCCAAGGTACTTCTATTCTGGTATTATCTAAATGAATAGGGACAGGACACAGGACTTTGGTACTTCTCTCTTCACCATTGTTCTCCAGGATCAAGTCCCAGTCTTGAGCCATCAGAAATTATTAAAGTTCCATTTGTGTGCCATGTCAGCTCACTTAAGGCATTGGTCTCCTTCTCTAAAACCCCTGGTGTGATCAGACTCAGTCATGTCATGGCACTTCCTCCTCTTTCTCCCTCAGTATTGTTAAGGGGATATTTTAGTCTGCAAGGCCTATTAAATGGAATGGAGCTGAAAAGAGGCACAGAGAGTACCAGAGTATGCTGTTGTCTACTATAAGACATCTTCATGCTTTAAGAGCAAAATTAATACTTCAGGACCTAGCCCGCTTTGTTACACTTAGTAGTATGAAAGACAATGAGAAAAATCCATCCCTCTGTGATGAGATGATGTAGCAGAATAGATACAGTACTGACATCTTTCACCTCTCTTTCATTGAGAGATGTATAAAAGAAGGACTCTTCCACGCCCTTTCACCTCTGGTATACACCCTAGCAGTCCTCTGAAAAGCTGGATATTGTACAAAACCACATTATTTCTCCTTCACTATGTCCTTTCTCTTTCCCTTGCCCAGCCATAGTATTTCTGCTGCTTGGAATGGATGCTTAGTGGCCATAATTTTTAAGGCACAGTACAAGTCACAACTTCTGTAACTCTGTCTCCCAGGAATGAGAAAAGGATTAATTACTTGTTTATGTCATGTTTCAGGCAGAAAATATATCAGTGAAACCTGATGTTTTGCTTCTTGGCTTTCATTGCATAGGTATTGTTAATGCTGTTGCAAGAAGTTTACTAATTGAAAGTCTTCAGAGGAATTGTAGGTTTAGGAAGCAGATTGTTCTTACGCCATCTTTAAGCATTCATGGAATCATGAAATTGTCAGAGTTGGAAAGACCTCTAGAGATCATCTAGTCCAACTCCTGTGCCAAAGCAGGATTGTCTAGAGCACCTTACTCACAATGGCGTCCAGGCGGGTCTTGAAGGTCTCCAGAGAAGGGGATGCCACAACCTCCCTGGGCAGCCTGTTCCTATGCTCCATCACCCTCACCATAAAGTTTTTCCTCGTATTCAAATGGAATTTCCTATGTATCAACTAGTGCCCATTGTCCCTCATTCTGTCACTGTAAGTACTAGTACTTGTACGCATTAATAAGGTTTCCCCTCAGCCTTCTCTTCTCCAGCCTAGAGTCCCAGCTCTCTCAGCCTTTCCTTATAGGGAAATCCCTTAATATATAGGGATATTATATTATATACATATATATATATCCCTTAATCATATTTGTTGCCCTGCACTGGACTCTCTCCAGTAGTTCCCTGTCTGTCTTGAACTGGGAAGCCCAGAACTGGATGCAGTATTCCTGTTGTGGCCTCACCAGTGCAGAGCAGAGGGAGGGAATGCCCTCCCTTGACCTATTGGCCACACTCTTCCCTATACAGCCCAGGATTCCATTGCTCTCTTGGTGACAAGGACATATTGCTGGCTCAAAATTTTTCAAATCAGCTCAAAGAGTAAACTAAAGGGGATGAAGAACTTCAAAAGAACTTCAGTTATCCGTCTGTTTACCAACCGCTGAATAAAATCCTAAATCACCACTGTTGGAAGGATTTCCAAAGGAAGTGATGAGAATTTGAATCTGTATTCCAGATAGGAATTCATTTGTTTGCCTTATTATTCCAGAAACTGTTTTGTGAAACGGATATTGAGAGTCAAATCCCACGAGGATCCTTAGGTGCAAGGGGAAAACACTACTCTGGATTGAGTCAGCACCTGTGAAAACCAAATTGGGCAAAATTTAAGAGGGTAGTCCCCAGTATTTTAAGTTGCTGCTTCAGAGAAATTTCAGTCTCAGATACCCAGTTTACACATTTTCTGCATGTTCCCAATGACACTCACTGCTCAGTATTCTCTGTGGTAGTGTCAGCAGATTTTTGGATCTGTGTGAGCTCATGTTGAAACACAATGAAGTTAATCAGAGTTTTGTCACTTTCTTCAATTTGAGCAGGCTGGGACCTGATGGGAGTTGTAGTTGATCCACCTGGCAATATTCCATGCATTAAGCAACCTTTTTTCCTCATATAGAACTTTCTTTGTAAACTTCGTGAGTCACTGTGAAAGTAGAAAGTTTTATTCTTTTCCCAGCCCTCATTATAAATGCAGTCAAATTGCCCTTCAAGATTATTTTTCCATGCTGGTGGCTGAACTTTACCTTTCATAGTGGTATAGGCAATACCAAGAGGCCTATGCCACAGCTGATGTACAGAATGGGATTTAAAAAAATAGCTATGTCTAATCATTTTGCGTTTTCCAAGCTTGCACAATAAATAGACTAATCAATCTTCTAAGAAAACAAGCCCTGGAAAGAAGAACTGCATTACAGATTAAATAACACAGGTTTTATTAGCCCTGTATTAGTTACTTATGACCTGCATGTAGCAAATATCTGAAGGACACAAACACAACAATAGAGGTGATTAGTCACCCTCTTGAGATTCTTTGTTGTTAGATTTTTTTTCTCATGTATTTTCCCAGTTTTGCATGATAAGTAAGTACACATCACAGGATGACAGGGAGAAGTGCTTATTATTTTAGCTTTATTTTTCAAAAATGCTTCCCTCTCTGTTTTATTTTAAGCTTAAGCTAAGTAGCTAAACCTGGTGTGTTCCTATGACAGGCAATACCGCATGGTTAGGTAATCATTTGGTAGCAAAATCATCTTTTTTTTTCTCTCTCTATTTTCTCATTGTATCTGTCACAAAAAAAAAATCTAAGTGTCATGCAAAATTCAAATTTAATCCTTTATTTCTACTTTAATTTAAATAAAGAACTGGAATTGTTAGATTGCTATGTGGTACATATCATAGGCTATCTGGTCCCTGCAGTAAAAAAACCCTTATATTTGTACAAAGCTAAGCTTTTCATATTGACATACTTCATGGCAATAAATCATTTAATTAAGTCACTAGATTTTCCTATAAAATGAGATATTGCAATACTGAATCTCAGATGAAAAAAGTAGAACTTGAATGGTTTCCAAGTAAATGGTATTAAGCACAAGGATTCTGTTGCTGTTGAATATTGAAAAGGAAAAGTCATTTGTGAAGGTCAGTCCAGGACTAAGATCTGTATTCTTCTAAACTATGAGTTTGTTCTGAATCTGGGTGTGGTGTTCATGTTGAGCTCCAGCAAAAGACATTCACCTGTAAGACTTTGCTTTTTACAAATGCCTGGAGACTATGAAAGAATTAGTGGTTTTACGAGATACTGAAACATCTCTTCAGAAAGCAAATAAGGAGCTATTGACCACTGAGAGGAACCTGTTACCCTGAAACTAACAGGGGAAACCTTTGTGAAACCAAGCACACTATGAACTAAGCAATGCAACTATCTCACAAGTATTTACTTAAAATGTTTTTCTGTCTGTGCAGGAACAGAGGGCAATTCCATCAGAGTTAGGAGGCACAGTCTTTAGAATGGAGTGTTACATTCTATGAAGAGCAGCCCCCTCTCAGTGATCAGAAGACCTGAATACTGTACTTGTGAGGCATACTGTGTAGACAGCAACTTTGCTAATAAAGGCAGCAAATGTGCCAGATATAGTCATTACATGGTTGTCTGTGACAGAAAGCATTAGATGTGATGAGCAAAGAAGTCTGCCTTTTTCTTATGTTCCTAAACAACAAATATTGCACATTCCATTTCCCTGAAGGCTGGCATGGCCTTGTCCAAGGGTAGTATGTGGTCAAGAAAGTTCCATTAGAACTTACATTTTTTGCATCTTCTAGCAATGAACTGAGGGAAAGGACACTTCCATGGAATCACAGTATGGTTCATGTTGGAGGGACCTTAAAGAGTTCAACTCCCCCTGCCCTGGGGAGGGACACCTCCCACCAGACCAGGTTGCTCAAAGCCCCATCCAACCTGGCATTGAACATCTCCAGAAATAGGGGAGCCACAGCTTCTCTGGGCAACCTGTTCTAGTATCTCACCACCCTCGTAGCAAAGAATTTCTTCCTAAAATCTTATCTAAATCTCCCCTCTTTCAGTTTAAAACTATTACCTCTTGTTCTATGGCTTCATTCCCTGATCAAAAGTCCCTCCCCATCTCTTGTAGTCCTCTTTAGGTGCTGTAACAGGCTGTAAGGTCTCCCCATACCTAGCCTTCTCTTCTCCAGGCTGAACACCCCCAATTCTCTCAGCCTGTCTTCATAGGAGAGGTGCTCCAGCCCTCTAATCATCTTTATGGCCCTCTGCTGGACTCGCTCCAACAGGTCCATGTCCTTCTTATGTTGGGAGTCCCAGATCTGGACACAATACTACAGGTAGGGTTTTCCCAGAGTGGAGCAGAGAGGTAGAATCTCCACCCTTGCCCTGCTGCTGGGGATGCAGCCCAGGCTTTCTGGGCTGCCAGTGTGTATTGCAAGCTCATGTTGTTCTTGTCCACCAACACCTCCAAGTCCTTCTCCTCAGGACTGCTCTCAATCCATTCTCTGCCCAACCTCTATTTATGCTTGTGATTGCTGTGACACGTGCAGGATCTTGAACTTGGCCTGGTTGAACTTCATAAGGTTTGCATGGGGTGTACCTCTCAAGCCTGTCCAGATCCCCTGAATGACATCCCTTTCCTCCAGCATATTGGCCATGCCACATGGCTTGGTGTCATTGGCAAACTTGCTGAAGGTACAGTCAGTCCCACTGTCCATGTCACTGACAATGTTAAAAAACAGCACCAGTCTCAGTACTGAACCCTAAGGAATGCTACTTATCACTGGTTTCCGCTTGGACATCAAGCCACTGACCCCAAGTCTTTAAGCACAGCCATCCAGCCAGTTCCTTATCCACCAAGTGGTCTATCCATCAAATCCATGTCTCTCCAATTTAGAGACAAGGATGTAATGCAGGATGGTGTCAAATGCTCTGCACAAGTCCAGGTGCATGATGTCAGTTGCTCTTCCCTTATCCACCAAGGCTGCAACACCATCAAAAAAGGCCAACAGACTTGTCAGGCATGATTTGCCTTTAGTGAAACCATGTTAGCTATCACCAGTTGCCTCTTTATTAGCAGTGATCAGTGCCTTAGCAGTGATTACAGAAGGATTTGCTCATGGTCTTGCCAGGCACAAGAGATGAGATTGACCAGCCTGTAGTTCTCTGGATCTTCATTTTTTAGCTTTTTAAAAATGGGTATTATGTTTCCCTTTTTCCAGACAGTGGGAACTTCACCAGACTGCCATGACTTCTCAAATATGATGGATAGTGTCTTGGCAACTTTGTGCTCCAGTTCCCTCGGGACCCACAGGTGTATCTTGTCAGGTCCCATGGACCTCTGCACCATCAAATGGTCTTTAACCCAATCTTCTCATAGAGTGGGTGGTTTCTCATTATTCCAGTTCCTGCTTTTGCCTTCCTCATATCACTTTGGCAGTGGGGCTGGAGAACTTGCTGATGAAGACCAAGATGAAAAAGTCATTGTACATCTCAGCCATCTTCATATCCTGTGTGATCAGGTCTTCTGTTTCCTTCTGGAGAGGGTTCATATTCTCCCCAGTCTTCCTTTTATCAATAACATACCTATAAAAACTTTTCTTGTTGCCTTTGACATCCCTGGACAGATTCAATTCTACCTGAGCTTTCACTTTCCTAACCTGGCTGCTCAGACAATCTCTTTGTATTCCTCCTAGGCTACCTGTCCTTGCTTCTGCCTTCTGTAGGCTTCCTTTTTGAGTTTGAGTTTCTCCAGTAGCTCCTTGTTCATCCATGCAGGCCTCCTAGCATTTTTGCCCGACTTCTACTTTGTTAGAATGCATCACTCCTGAGCTTGGAGGAGGTGAACCTGAACCTTGAATATTAACTGGCTTTCTTGGCTCCTCTTCCCTTCAGGGCTTTATCCCACTATACTCTACCAAACAGATCCTTGAAGAGGCCTGTCTGCTTTTCTGAAGCAAGTGTAGTGTGCACCCTTCTTGACACCCTAAGGATCTTGAAATCCACAATCTCATGATCACTGCACCTAAGGCAGGCAGTTGAATTTCACATTCCCCAGCAGCGCCTCTTTGTTGGTGAGAACAAGGTCCAGCACGGTATCTCTCCTTGTTGGCTACTCTATCACTTGCAGAAGGGAGCTATCATCAATGCATTCCAGGAACCTTCTGAATTGCTTATTCCCTGCTATGTTGTCCACCCAACCATCCCATCAGGGTATTTGAAGTTTTCCACAAGGACCAGGTGTTGTGAACATGAGGCTGCTCCTATCTGTCTACAGAGGGCTTCATCTGCTTCCTCTTCCTCATCAGGTGGCCCGTAGCAGACCCCCACCATAATGTCATCTGTCCCGGCCCTCCCTTTAATCTTGACCCATAAGCTCTTCATTGGCTCCTGATCCATCTCCAGGTGAAGCTCTGTGCACTCCAGCTGGTCATTGACATAGAGGGTGACACTCCCTTCCTCTTCTCCCCTAACGCATTATAATTTCATAATTATAGTGTTATGAATATGAAAGACTCATAATTTCTGTTTGGAAGTGACCTCTGAGACACTTTATAGTCCACCTACCCATGTAAAGCTCGACTATTTTCAACAAGAGACCAAACTGGCCATGGCTTTTTCCAGTAGGGTCTTGAAAATAGCAAGGATGGAGATTTCACAACCCCACTGTGTAATTTTTCCCAGTGCATCCAGCTTCCTGGTGACTTTTCCCCCAGTGTTTAGGCTGAACATGCATACAAAATTAGTGACCTTTGTCCCTTTCTAAACTGGCTTTAACGAGAAGAGTTGGGCTTCATCATCTTTGTAACTTCTGTGCAAATAGTTACACATTGCTATTAGATTTCCCTTTAGCTTCCTCTTCGTCAGACTAAATAAACACAGGTTTCTCAACCTTTCCTCATAATTTATGTGCTTTAGGCCCCTCACCATCTTCTCAACCGTCCACTGGATCTCCACATTCCTCACCTGGTATCTAGTATGTCGTTTCCTTTATTCGCAGTGAGACTACTATATTGGCTGATATTTAACCCTATGTCCATCATCAGGCTGAGTTTCTTTTAAAGCAGGGCCAGCTGGTTCCCAACCCACAGAGATGCAAGGGCCCACCCCAAATACACAATTTTGCACTGTTCCTTTTCAAACTTCAAGAGATTTCTATTGGCACAATCAGCACATATTTTGAGGAGCTACAGATTATGTCAATGTCAGGAGCTCTGCTTATGTCAACTATTAACCCTACCAGCTGGTAGGTCATTAGTACTGGCATTCCTCAGGGGTCTGTACAGGAGATGAGAGAATTTATCATCTTTTTTATTCATCTTGATGATGAGATGGATGTGCCTTCAGCAAGCCCATGAATTGTGGACAGTTGTTGATACACTTGGAGTATATGGCTGCTATGCAGAGACCTCAACAGACTGGAGACATGGGTTGACAGGAGCTACAGGTTGACAGGAGCCACATAAAGTTCAAAAAAGGCAAATGCAGTCCTGTATCTCAGATGGAATAAGCACAAGGGACAAAACAGGCTACATGCTGGGTTGCTATAAAGCAGCTGTGCAGAAATGGCCAGGGAGGTCCTTATAAAGAACAAGTTTGATGTGAGCTGGGAGTGACTTAGACAAAGGCCAGCTATGTACCAAACAATGTCAGCAAGACTATAGTTTGGAGGAAGTCATTATTCTCTTCTATTCAGCACATATGGAACCACAGTTGCAGTACTGTGTCCAGTTTTCCTTTATATTAAGTGGATGCTGTGTGCATGGGGATTTTACACATCACATAAGGCTAACCATTCCAGTCTGTCGAAGCAATGGGAGAATTAACAAGGCAGAACACCCAGATCAGCTTGCTAAACACATTTACACCTTCTTTAACCATGACTCTGGTGCTCATTTCCCAAAACAGCAGAAAGATCCCTCCAGATAGAGCCAAGGGCTTGGTTTTGACATTGAATAACATGTTGTCAAGATGAATCTATTACTGTTACTGGAAACTGCTCCTCAGTCAATATTAGGAGACATCAGTGTCATATCTCATCAGATAGTGTAGTTTCAGGAGGAGAGGGAGATTCAGATGTTACATTCTAAATCTTTATTTTAGTTCTGTCCCTCAGCTGGTGCCAGGGTTGATTTCTAGAAGTACACAAGTGTTTTGAATTCAGTTTTCTAGCCTAGATAATAGTCAAGCCTTGAAGAACATTTTGCTATACATTCTGACAAAACAAAGCAGATGACCATATAATTCCTGTCTCTTGTGAGGTACATTAACTGGGTAAACACAAAAACAATATCATTATTTCAATTACCAGAACTGAAAATTCATCCCTAGGAAACAGGAAAAATGATCACTGGCACTCTTTAACAGCAAAAATCTCTTACTCTATAGTGCTTCAGCCGTTCCTATTGCAGCTTTGATTTTTAATCCAAATGCAAATAGTAGTTGCACTTTAAGACCGCTGGTTCAATTGGAAAGAGTATCACAATCACAAACATGATGTACTTACAGAGTGACTCTAATTATTTCATGGTTCTTGTTGGCTTTTTTGCTTGTATATTTCTTTGTTTTCTTGCTGTGATAAAGAGATGTTATAAATTAAATTAAATCTTACGCAGGTGCAACTGTATGGGTAACAAAGACATATGATTTACATGATTTCCTTCTTTATTTTCCTAGTCACAGTGGCTAAGCTTGACATACTATGAAAACTCTAAGTGCTTTAATAAACTCTTGAAACTTATAATTTCTTGTACCTTATCCGGTGATCAAAGTGAAGTCTTATCAAGTCCTATCTCTCTGTCATTGCCAATCTATCTTATGTTCTAATGCAGGGTCATTTAGCTTCACCTGACTAACCACTCTTTATCTCTTTACCTGTAGACATACATGAATACATAAGATTTTATTACTCTGTTTAGGTTTTCTAGTTATAAATGCCAGAATTATTAATGTCCATAAAATCAATTAGTTTCCTTTAAACTATAAGCACAGTAGAAGATTTAAAGAATTGCTGTGTTGAATTTGAAGCATGGTTCCCTTCCTCAGGTCTCTTATCCCCAGTACCTACCATCCCTAAATGTTTCCAACACTGTTGCCATAAATCACGCAAGTCCAAATAGCTGTACACTGCCAGCTCATATTCAGCTTCCTGTCAATCAACAGCCCCAACCACCTTTAAAAGCATGAAGTTTTTCTTCCTTCCAAAAATGTTTTTCAGTAACATAATTAGGTGGACTGTAGATGTTCTGAGCAGTGGTAAGGCTGATGCCACTCTTCCATATAGCATTGATACTTCTAAAGGTCAGTGCAGTGATGAGATGAAAAAAATTCTTTGTTATCTAAAGGTAACTACTGTGGCGTATGAGATATACTTTGTCCAGAACAGGTGGTTAGAAAGATATTTCTCAAATAGTGTGCTAGAGTTTTATGGCTGTCACTAAAATGTCAGCCATTGATCCAGTGGTAATATTATCTGAGATTCAATTACAGTGGAACAATACTGACTTTTTAACAATAACCTTTGTAACATGCTGGGCAGCAGTGGAAATATATCTTATTCCATGCACATAGTACCAATTGACAGCAGTGGTACTATTAATGTATACAAATGGGAGAAGAACAAACCATTAAAGAATGAACTTCCAAAAGCTTAAGAAACTTTGAGCACTAAACTCTGTGCCAAAGGAATAAATGAATAAAAGCTATAGTAAATTGTTTGAGAAATTCTCAAACATTTGCCCGGATATTTTCATTTCCATACACATATTAACCCACCCTCAGAAAAATCCATATTTCTAAATGGAAAACCACTCTTTGATTTCAGAGAGTCCTTGATGTTACACTGAAATTTGTTTTTCTAGCAGTTTCCTCAGAAGAAGTATGATTATTGCAAGTAACACAATTCACTATTTTCAAGCCTTTATTTGCAAGTTTATTTCTTTCTTTATCTGCCTGAAAAAATGAATCACTGCACTAAGACTTATGTTCAGTTTCTGTTGCTGCATTCATGACTGATGACAGATAAATTAGTTTTTTTTCTGTCAAAGAGGAATAGTAATAGGCATTTTTTTACCCAGTCTATTATTTTAACCTGTGGTTTTGGACACAGACTGTATGTTACCAATGGCCAGTTCCAGGAACAAGGTGCTTATTTCAACCCCCAGGCATTTAAGTAGCATTGTGATACAGAAAAAAAAAAAAAATCTCCCAGTTTTAGAGAGAACTTCACATAGCTTTAAAACAGTAATACAATACAGCTTTAAAATTGTCTTACTTGCCAAAGGAATATCCAAGGACTACCTGCAAATCAAGGATAAATACATATCTTCTAATTTCATCCAATTAAAGGGGATAAAAAGGAAGGTGCAGGGAGTTTTAAAAGGCCTCTTTTGGAATTTATTCATCTCTGTGACCATAATCAGGATTCCAGGATGATTTAAAGATGCTTTCAGGTCCCCAGCTGCAAACGTCACAACTGAAAGGCCCTGGAAGCCTGGACACTACCCTTACCTATCACATCCCACATACCCTGAAGGCTGGAGGTTTGAACCTTTCCCTCTCTGCAGGCTTCAGGGAACTACCTCTTCTTTCCTCACAGGTGCTCAGAGTACCCAGAAAACCATTTTCAGTAGGAAAATACTGCAGAGCTATATGTGTACCTTCTGAGCCCGCTTCTGTCCAAAGGAAGAAAGATATGCCTTTGAGTGTAAGAAACTGCATCCTCCAAGGATCTTGATCTTAAACCATGCAGGGTGCTCCTTGTCCAGAAGTTATGAATTAACCTCTACACTCCTTCAAGTACTCTAGTGAAGAGGAAACCCTTAATCTGGTGAGAAAACAGCACGTGCTGTATTACACTGAAGGAAGACTGGTTATTGCAAGATAACTGATAACAGTGGTGTGCTTGAGAATATAGCCTCGGTAGAAGTAAATCCCAAATAATTTAATCTGAAAAACTGATGATAACTTTTTTACTAGATTTAGACATCTGAAATTCCACATACAGACTTTACTCATGTGAAAAAGGCTGGAACTGGCCCCAGTGTCTCTCCTCTCATATGTAAATTCACCAGAAAAGTTAGGAATAAAGTCCAGGATAATTGACACTCACTTTCTAAAGTTAATCTATCATATAAATCTACCTAGCTATCTTCTTTTTTTATTGTACAATTGAATGGGATGATTATATCTCTAAATGTCTAGCCTGAGACCTATGACCTCAACCAAAGTGACATTTAATTCTAGCATCATGCAATACTGACACTGCTCACAGAGGACAGTGGTACACAGTATATGAAAAAGGATCAGAACAAGACATCCACTGTTAGTTAGTTCCCTAAACTGAGTTTGTCATTAAAAAACGTGAAGAGCTGTGCACTGGAGATTCCTGTAGCCTTTAACAAATACACTAATTAAAAGAAAATTACTTCTAAGTAGTCACACTCAAGGCTATTGTTTGCTTTCAGATTCTAACTATCTGTAGGAATGTTAATCTAATTAATAGTTTGATTTCTTCCCTTGCACCCTATCCTCCCTGCCCTGGAAATTGTTCATTAGGGAGAAGTGTTGCCCTAAATTTGGAATACTTTTGGGTAAAATTTGCACTTGTTCTGCTTGTAGATGGAGTATTATCTTGTACTTTAATAAGCCAAATTTCAGATGGAAAAATCAAAGTTTGTTGCTGGAGAGCTCTTAGGTGAACTTGATCAAATCATTAAGCTTTTTTTGTAGAAGACATTGAGACACAGATGTCTTTGTTACTTGAAACTCAAGCTCTTCATAGAAGCTATTGGTTTTAAAATTTCATACAGTGTTTTTATAGTTCTTGGATCAGCAGAATCTCGGTCACTGCTGTGTTACAAATGTACATCAGGGGTAGGTCTACTTGACTTTTTACTTGTAAGTCTATGAAGACTACTCCTTAGTCCTTGGCCTGTGAATGTTTCTTTGCTTAATGGTTAGTTAGATGGAGCAATATCTCAGTTAAAATGTATTGCCATAGAAGAAAGATGCTGTAATGTTTAGTGGGAACTTCTCCATTAATTTTGTAGAAAAACTGTAGACTAGAAGGAATTTTGAGAGGGTAATAAACATATCCATCCACATCTCAGATTAATATGCACTGTTCCAACAAGATATATTTAGAACAGATTTCCCTGGCATCTGAGTCACAACTTATTTTCCCTCTCATTTTCACAACTTTCTCCAGGAAGAGTGGAAAAAGGTAATGTCATTTGTAAAAGGCAGTGTAAAACCAACAGTAGTTTCTCACCTTTGTACTGTGATTCAGCCTTCTTCCCAAATACGCTTTGTTTCAGAACAAGCACATAAACAAGGCTGTAAACATATCTTAAATCAGAGCCTTTTCATCCAAAAATTATAGTGGAAACTTCCTCTGGTCATTGGTAGGATATCTTGGGGTTTCCAAAAGCAGCTTAAAAAAGAAATTGCATCATATTACACTTTATTCACAGCACTTACTCAGGAGATTTATTAATTCAGGTACATATTTTCTGCAGTTCCCTTGTAAGACAGGTATGTTTCCAGGGATACTAATGAAGGTCAGACTGCATCTTCACCATAAATTACTTTATCCTGTTTAGTTAAAATTGTATGTTCTTTATTATAGAAACACATGGAAAATTCAAACCTTGGAATGAACCAGGAGGAGATCTGTACATCAGCCACTGCCCCTTACATCCTACCTGTAACTTGAGTGACAAGTTATTTTGCTCAAAAAACTCAGCTTGCCAACCAAATTATACCAAGTGGTGTCAAGGGGTGCCAAGTATAAAAAGAGAAGATGCCAATGTGAGAGATAAATTCATCAGAAGTTATGTTTATAGCTTATTTTTGCCCTTCTTTACTTATTCTATAAAAGGTAGATATTAATCTGTATTGGCCTTATGAGAGGTATGTTGTAGACTTGAGGAAGTCATGAAGTACTAGATCTGATTACTAAGTAACACATTTTTAAATTTAAGTACGAATATCTAATTCCTCGAAGAATGTGCAAACAAATGCAGCTGGTAATTCTCATTTACAAACTTTCTATGCAGTTGTAACAGTTTGTCTAACAGAATTTACTTGCTAATGAGCATCACGGTATTTGTTTTTAAATTTCAAGGTGTGTTTCTACTATTAAATGAAAAATTTTTAATACTTGATTTAATCAAAATTAATCAGTCAGTCAGATACATCCAGGCTAATAAGATCATTATGATTACAAAAGCTGTGCAGAAATTTGGCATTTTTTAACTTAATCTTCAGCACATATTTCCAATTATATTACATTGTTGTTGATATATGGCATGTGTTCAGGCTTTATTTCAGTTAATTCTTGCCAATGAAACTTAGCAGTTAGCAGAATTGCTAATTTTGCTATTAAAGGAGAAGTATTTTTACCGATATTTTCCCTAAGTTTTGATGGAAATTTGATCTTACACATGCATGTACAGACTACTTGTTTAAGATATCCACTTTTATGAGGGTTAAGAAGGGCCTGAAGTTGGAAGAAAGGAAGAAATGTGACCTTGTGATTGTAAGGCTGATGTTCATGGGATGGTATTTCATAGGTTTTTTTGGGCATACAAAACATGCGAACATATTTGTAAAAATTTAATTGATTTTTTCCCACTAGATTTCATTGAAATACTGATGCAGTTTCAATGCAAAAAAAAATCAGCCAATGGCCTTGCACTAGTTGATTGTCACTGACTGTCAACCTCTGCATATAATTAGACATATATTATACATAAACACATCAAACTGGGAAGAAAGTGCTAAGAAAACTCTAAAAGAATCAAAGGGGTTTTCTTCAGAAACATGCACTAGAGTAGTCTTAGACATAATTTAGTCACTTTTAGTTGCATCTTCTTATTTATATTATTCCTGACTACAATTTGTTCTGGTTTTCAGTAAATAGATTTTGTTTAATCTTAGAAAGTTGTAAGTAGTAATTTCAGCCATTTTGGGCATTCTCTTGCTCTCATACAAGGCGTTATGTCAGTCTTTGCTGGCAGAGGACAGGCTGCAAACACTTATTAGAAGACAAGGTTAAAGACTAGGATTTCATCTTCCCAAAGAGTAAGATGAAGTCTCAGTCCCCTAAAAACTGCAAAATTCAGGTAAACTTATGTATTTTTAGTTCAAGTAAATGGGGAAAATACGGTAAAAATAACAGAATCATAGAATCATTCAGGTTGGAAAAGACGCCTGGCATCATCAAGTCCAACCATCAGCCCCACTCTACAAAGTTCTCCCCTACACCATATCCCCCAATACCACATCTAAACAACTATTAAACATATTCAGGGATGGTGACTCTCTGGGTACCTGTTCCAGCGCCTGACCATTCTTTCTGTGAAAAAATCTTTCCTAATGTTCAGCCTAAACCTACCCTGTTTCATCTTGAAGCCATTCCTTCTTGTTCTATCACTAATTACCTGTGAGAAGAGACCAGCACTGACCTCTCTACAATGTCCTTTCAAGTACTTGTAGACAGTAATGAGGTCTCCCCTCAGCCTCCTCTTCCTCAGACTAAACAATCCCAGCTCTTTCAATTGCTCTTCATAAGATTTATTCTCCAGGCCCTTCAACAGTTTCATTGCCCTCCTCTGCACTCACTCCAGCACCTTGGTATCTCTCTTGTGTTGAGGTGCCCAGAACTGGACAGAATACTCAAAGTGTGGTCCCACCAGTGCTGAGCACAGGAGGACAATCACCTTCCTACTGATCACCTTCTGCTGGTCACACTATTTCTTATACGAGCCAGTATGCCATTGGCCTTCTTGGCCACCTGGGCACACTGCTGGCTCATATTCAGCCACTTGTCAACCAGAACCTCCAGGTTCTTTTCTGCCAGGAAACTCTCCAGCCACACTTCCCCAAGCCTGTAGCAATGCATGGGGTTGTTGTGGCCCAAGTGCAGGACCTTGCACTTGGCCTTGTTGCAGCTCATACTATTAACATTGGCCCATCAATCCAATCTATCCAAGTCCCTCTGCAGAGCTTCCCTACCCTCATGCAGATCAACACTCCCACCTAGCTTGGTGTCATCTGCAAACTTGCTGACGGTACACTCTATATCTTTGTTGACATCATCAGTAAAGACATTAAGTAGAAATGGTCCCAATACTGAACCCTGAGGAGCACCACTTGTGACTGGCTGCCGGCTGGATTTAACTGTTGAGCACCACTCTTTGGGACAATCCAGTCATCCAGTGCTTGATCCAGCAGATTGTAAACTCATCCAGGCCATGAGCAGCCAGATTTTCCATGAGAATTCCATGAGGGACAATGGACCCTCCTGGGACCTCCCCAGTTAGCCATGAGAAATACTAATTTGTTTTCAGTATTGCTGAAATGCTTTGGTGGCCATTTGACAATAAAACTTTTCATTAATTCTTTTGTTACAAAAATAATTGAAAAAAAATATTATTTCAAATACAAACACACAAGCTATTTTGTTTTGGATAAGGAAAATGTCATGAAAGTGACCCAAAGAGACTTTTATTTTCTGCTACATTTTGTGGGGCTTTTTCCCCCAAATATTTCCATTCTCAGCATTTTTCTTTGGATTTAACATGAAGTGAATATTTTTCTGAGGTTTTCAATTTGCTCCTGCCCCAAGTACCATTATTGGCTGGCCACTGCTGCAGTATTTTCCTCCTGTTTTGGAAGGATTCTGTTTGTAAGAACACAGCCAAAGTTGATGGTCCAAGGACAAACATGGTACCATTTTACACAGGGCTACTATTTAACATACCTAAGGCAAAACAGAAAAAAAAATAAAATTCACAGCAACTGGATTTCAGTTTCAGCCGCCCTTGGATTTTCTCAAAATTTTTCATAGTCATAAAATCTAGTCAGAGTCGTGTTGTGTTTTAGTATAGAAGAGACAGACGTTAAGCTTTTCTGTGATGCAATCTATGTAAATTCTTATTGTGTGATAAAAAGGTCTGCATACCTGAATACAACACGATTGATGGAATTTCTCTTATCTCTTTTAATAGTAAGAAACACACACTCAGCATTTTCCAAGCTACTCTCTCTTTGCTGGTGTTTCCTCCTCCATTTCTAGTACAGTGAGACATGTGTGAATACCTTTGTATTTATCATAGTCACAATTGTTACCCTCAGCTAAAATTTAGGGTTTTGCTGTTTTGACAAATTCTTTAAAGTTTAAATTTTTCCTTATTATAGAATGAGTAAATTGAATAAATGAATTAATTTCCTCTAATAATTAGCTGTGTTAGTATAAACATTCTTTAGAAAAACAAACAATTAGATGAAATATTATATTTTAAATGGACAACCCTTTATATGGAGAGTTGATAGGGAGCTATTTCCTCTTATTTGAGGAGAGCCAATCTGAAACTCTTTCCTCTTAGTTATTCTGAAAGTTTCTTGCTACCTTTTCAATTGCAAAATACAGTGACCAAAACTAATTGTCAGTTGAAAAATGCTGTAAACCAAAAATAGTTTAGGTAATAAATCAACAGATTCTTGAATTTTAGTGTGGTTTAGTTTGGATTTTTAAAGTTTTTTTTTTAATTAAAATTTGTGGCAGGCATCACTCTAAATTCAATTCGTAATGTAAAAGTTTTACCAGCAAGTCTTTAACCAAATATACCTTAAGTGGTTACACTCGATAAACTGCATTTTTGAGGGCAAATCATGAAAATACTCTTTCAAAAAGTCAAAAGGCTGCAAGCAAGCCCTGAAGGCAAGTTTCATTCATTGCATCCTTTTGTCATACTAGAACACCATTAACAAGATTCCTGAAGAATTCCCCTAGCATTTTAGGGGAATCAGGTAAACATGGAAAGAAGCTAAATTTGTGTCTCACCTCTGAAACTCTTAAATTGCCTCCAGATTCAAGCAGGAAGTTCCTGACTTGTTATTACCTCTTTTCAGGACCATGCCAGGATCTGAACTGTAACACCAAAAAACACCAAGAGCTCCTGAGCCAGAACTTTTTCTATCCTAACTAATGTGGAAAAGGAAAATAATGTATGTAATTAAGACAAAAATTCAGGGAGAAGAAGAGTAAAAAAGAAGTGCTTACAATCCCATTGCATAGCTTCTCAAAGACACATGAAGACTGTTCCCTTTGTCTGAGGAAATCTACAGATTTGGTATCTGAACCGTAAAATATTATAATACTAGTTCAGATTTTTACTTCTTGTTTATGTCCATTAATGTTTGAAATGCCTTGGTTTTATTCTCTCAGTTTATAGTGCATTCTAATCACTATATTTTTTATTATGAGTTTTTCCTCTTTGAAAAGTTTCTATACAACGAAGAGGATCGATATGAGGGAATGGGAGTTAGGTGCTCTAATATACCATTTCTGTTATTCTAATAATAAAGTCCTAAGTGCTGAGATAGAACTTCAGAAAAGAGAAGTATTTGAGTGAACAGCCCTGCCTTTGAGTGAGTCTTTTGGCTTCTACGAGCTGTTAGATGTTATTCCAGGCCCCTTTCTGTGCAGGATACAAGGCTAAGAAGGATTACTCAATCACCAAACCCCTACTGGCTCAGCTTATGACACAGAATCCTCTGAACTCACTGGGGAAGTAGTTGTGTCTGGGATGCTTCAGGCCTAATTTTTGTCTCTCTTGGTATTTTTGTTGGAAAGAATGCTTTCAAAGGTGAGCCCTGCAACAAAAGGGACAGTGGAAATATGAACTGCTGCCAGAAGTGGATTTACCCAGCAGCCAGAAATGATAGGCTAATTTCACGACAAAATATAAATAGCACAGATCATATATTATCTCAGATAGGAATTTCTATGACACTGAGTCTTTTTCATAGTCAAGCAGCAGACTGACAGGCTCCTCTCTGCCTTGGGCTGTGATTTGAGTGAAACTCAAGATTTTTATTTTGCAGTTTATAAAACCAGAGATAATTAAATAAAACAAATCAAACTTATTATTAAATCAAACAGGAGTCTATTGACCCCTCTCAAAATGGTATTTTTCAAAAGAAGGTGAAAGTGTCGCTATTATTTTTAATATTTTTTA
>VZRU01006286.1:0-75917 GCA_013398155.1 Pedionomus torquatus
GGAGGGAGCGGAGCTGCGTGGCCCGGCCCGGTCCGGTCCGGTGTGAGCCCGCTGCCGCGAGGAGCGTGTGCCCGGGGGACGCCGTCGCGGGACTCCTCCGGCCTCGCCTCGCCCCGCTGCGCACAGGTAACCGTGGAGGAGGGAGCGCGGAGCGGCGCGGAGCAGAGCAGCCTCCCCCGGCCGCGATGCTGAGGGCCGCCCTTCCCTGCCGGGGCCGCGGGAGCTGCCGCTGACAGCGGAGGCTGCGCCGGGCACCTCCACCGGGACGCTGAGTTCCCCGTCTTTTTGTTTATTCTGCCATTCTTGAGATACCGCTATTCTCCTTCCAAGGACTGCGGGCAGGTCCTGTCTGACTGTACCGGATTTTCACCCATTTGTTTTGATTGCCTGTCTGAAAACATACTTATTTTTAATAAAAGAAAAAAGTGGAGTCACAAATCCAGTTGATAGCACGTTCCCCGCTCTGTGGAGTCCGGTTTATTTCTACGGTTTAAAAAGTTTACTTCCTCCCCCTCCAGTTTTATTGACACTGAGGATGAAGAAGGATTTGCAAGTGAAAGCGCCTTGAAATACATCTTTTAGAGAGAGCTCTGCAGTTTGCCTGTTGAGTCTCGAATTCCACCCTTTGCCCCTGCTGAATCCACTGTTCTGCCCTTTACTCACTGGGGTAAAAAAAAAACTAAACAACAACAACAAAAACCCGAGGGCAAAAAAATACCTTTGGCAGCAGGGAAGCTTTGTGTGACTGACCCACAACGAGCTACGAGTGTCCAGTTTCTGAAAAGAAGAAAACCCTTTTGTCTTCAGCAGATCAGTAGGTAAGAGATGTGCTCATGGCACAAGGGACTCGGCATTCATTCTTGAAGCCTAAACCTGGCTCTATTCTCTGTCAGCTTTTGCCCATCGCTTCTCTCTCGAAAGATTACTGTTCATCTTGCAGAATTCTTGCCAAAAAAAGGCAAGACACAGTTGTCCACCCGTTTCACCATTGGCAGTAAATAGCCAAAATTAATAACGATGTACTTGTGTGTAATCAGATAAAGTTGCTGAAGTGGGTTTGTGTCAGGCTGTGTTTGAAAGCAGCCGCGTTTCTTGCAGTGCTCTTCTCTTTTGAGAAAATAATCGCAGTCATTGTGCTTGTAATCCACGTGTCAAGATTGTCTTTGCTCGTCATGCTTCACAGAGAAGCATGTATGTGCATTACGTATGCACGTGTGCAAACAGCGCTTCCACAGTCGGTTGAGATTTCTTGTTTCACACTGGAATTTATTTTACGTTAAGTGTCTTACTACTGTGTCACAAGGTGTGAAAGTGTTGAACGTATAATTAACATGCCTTAACAAATTAGTGAACATGGCTAGGAACATGCTTGGCCCTGTACAGAATGAGTATGAAGATATGTTTTCTTTGTTTTGAGATTATTTTTCTAAAGTAAAACTGAAAACGCAGCAGGGACATGTGCACATAATAACTGGATGGAGGCCCAGTCTCTGTGCAGGGAACCATATTTTTTAGCATACTCCTTTCTCTAGGGACTGAGTGCTGAATGTGTGCTGTTTTACAAGTGATAATACTACTGGGAATTTCTGATTTTACTTCTTCAGCTCTGTACCCGTATACCCACTTTTCACAGCCAGAGTTTCATTGCACCAGTCTTTTGTGCAAAAAGGAAGGACCTGTGGAATTCCATGTGGCTGGCAATAGGACTCCTCTTTGCAAGGATGATTATATTGTTCCTTGTGGAAACACACAGCCTCCCCCAGCAGGAGGATCTGGCTGTTTCTGTGGTGAAGCCAGCCTTGACATCATGCTCTTCCTTACTGTGTGGGTTTTTCCTGTAGATGATACAGGAACTGCTAAATATTGGTCTGTTGCGGTCTTTCTTTCCCTTCCCCTGCCCTCCCTTAAAAGCATTTCTGCGGGGGAAAAAAGTTAGAAAAGGTGTCCCATTTCTCCCTTAGAGGGGTTCAGCAAGTCAGGCTGGTCTGAGCTGATGGACCCTCAGTAAACTGAGGGTGTCTCAGTCTCTGCTGAGGTATAACAGCCAGCTGGGCGGCTTGAGAGGTGACTGGCCAGGATCCATCCTGGGGGAGAGGATATGACATAGGTTTTGGCTGCTGTCTCACTTTTTTTCTGCTACCCATGGCTTTTTTTTTCTGGGGACTGAGCCTTTCTGCCAAATCAGGGTGGGAATACAAGAACCATCCCAAGATTGTCCTACACCCTTGTGCTGCTCCTGTGTGAGTGATGGGCAGCATCACATTGATTTTTTCAGGGCTGATATAATAACATGGACTCTACCATCAAGACCATGACCCTGTTAAATCTTTGGGTCAGACTTTCACCAGGGTTACATCAGTGACTGCTTCTCCTAGGAGCAGGGTCATGAGCTGACCCTGGAAAAATTTGTCCTATAGTTGAAGTTGTAGGTTCATGTGGGGCACTTAGGCTCCTTCTCTTTTTCTTCAGGACACTCACTTGCAGCATAACCCCTGTCCTTAAAACATTCCTGGGAGCCACAAACAACACAGAATGATTTGTCTGTGCTCTAGCGCTTTCTGGAGGAAAGAGTAGGATTTCTAGGAGGAGGCAAAGGGGTACTTGGTCTTGCCCCAAGCTCCTTGTGTCTCTGATCCTGGGGAAGTTTTGCAGGCAGCACTGCCTGTCCTGGGGAGGAGGCTGGAGGCAGAATGAAGCTGGGCAGTGTGGAGTGGGCAAAATGGGCTGTATAGTGGGACGTAGGATTGCAGTGGAGCTGGCACCTTGTAATTGTGGTATTGTTTGGCATTTTTAAATTGTGATGGCTGGCTAACGTATTGATAATATGGTTCATCATTCTACCTGTTTATGGTGAAGCATGACATCAGATGGTGCCATAAACTCAACAGAATCAAAGTATTGCTCTTTCCTGAAGCATGCCTGAATGACTTTGGACTAGTGTATTCCTTGTAGCACAGAATGCCACGTCTGGGCCAGACATTTTTTGTATGCCTGTAGTAGAAATGTATAAAAATTCTCTGTAGTCTGCAGTACAGCTCAAAGGGCAGCTGATTTAAACGTGCTTGAGTGTTAAGGTCAGGAGATCACATTCCACAGGTTAAGATGAAAGTGCTTGAAGAGGGAATAGCATAAATATTTGATTCGTATAGAAGGGATTGGTGCAAATCCTTCTGTCCCTTCTCCAAAGATGTTCTGTAGGCAAGGCACTGTTAGGAGAAAAAAAATACACCAAGCAACAGAAAACTTTAACTTCTTTGTGCTAGTTGAAGTAGGACAGTAACATAATGTATTATTGTTGGAATTCCACTAAAATTCTTCTCATGGGATACACCAGCTTCACAAATAGCTAAAAGAACTAATATTTTAAAATGTAAAATGACTCATAATGCATGGGCTCTTGAAGTTGGGTTTAACATTGTATGCAAACATTGCCAGCTGGTGGGGATCTTTCTGGATAAATAAGAACTATATTTGTACAAGAAGGCTTGAGTGATGTATTTCAGATGCATCCTGATTAGCATAAGCCATTCACTTTGCAAAAGAATAGCAAGAATCCCAGAAGTGTAGATAATTTAATAGTTCTCTTGTTCTTCTTACCCTGTATTTCACTAGCAGATGGACCAATCTTTTTGTTTATTTAGAAATAAGGTTGCATTGCTTCACGGCCACATTTTCTTAATTATGACAGTGAAATTGAGTGTTTGCAACCTCCAAGTTCTCAAAACAAACATAAATGCTTCTCCCTCTTCTACCCTGTCCTTTTGTCTCCAGTTGAGTGTAATGTGACTTTTTTTTTGTGGGAGTTTGGTGGTGGTGATGTTTTTTTCTGATGGAACATCTTGCACTCTTTAACTCGGCATAGCACCCAGCAGAATGATGTCTTGGTCCATGGCTAGGGCCCACTGTTTCTGCAGTAAATGAAGAGCTGAAGTAAAATTTCAGCTCACTAAGGGCTTTCTTTTCTCAACATGGAGCAAAATCTGATGTAGGTTCAGGTTGTTGCTGTATTAATGTATATACAGGGATAAATCTCTAATTCTAGAATTATCAACAGTTGTCGTGTATGTTAATGTATAAGTACTTCTAGGTGTGAATGAATTTGTCTGTTCATACGTCTTTTGGGCAGAACTCTGTTTTGCAATTCTTGCTTCATTCTTACTGACAGCTTTTAAAGAGCTATAGAACTGTAACCCCAGTGGAAAGACAAAGCCCATTCTAAGAAAGTTCTTGCATGTTAAGAGTTAGTATTAAACTGAAACCTGGCTCCAAACACCTGTAAATTATGAGATTCTCTCTTCAGTACAGAATGTGGTGTGTGTTAGGTTCTGTTCTGAATTAAAAAGAAAACTATGACCTTGTTCTTGGCAAAAGGTTCTTGGGTTATTGGATGTTCCCACTTTGGGCTGAAGTGTGAATGCTTTCAGAGTAAAGTAAGATGCATATTTTTCCCTATCTAACAGTTGTTGCACATTCCCATATTTCAGGGTATTTTCTGTCACTCACTTTTGAAGAAGTCTTCTCCAAGGTTTCCTAATTGAAACAGGCTTATGGATTATTTTTTTTTTCTTCTTGCTGTTGTGGACAATATAGTGGGAGTGGAATGTTCTTGGTTGCCAATGTTTGCTGCTAGGTATCCCCCTTCCATGGATACCAAATGTTTATAATAGCGTGAGAACAGCCATTCTTGGTGATTGGCAATGAGGCTGAAGGCTCTCTTTCTCCTCTTCTATCCTCTGAAATACAAGAGAGCACTTGGATCTCTTGCTTCTTCATAGAAGTGTTCCAAATTGCCTATTGCTGAGGTTATAAAGTTTCAGGAAGCCCTAGCGGATTTTGTCAAAATGATTTAGTCCATTGTGTTGAATCTGGGCCACAACCAATTTCTGTAAGCTCATTCTTTGCTTTCAGGAATCCTTTGCTTGTCTTACTTTTTGATGAGAAGTTACTTTCTAGATTAGACGTTCATCTACCTTTTGTACCTGATCTTCTCTGTGTATGTGCCCCATATATGGTGTCATGCTATTGTAGGCTTTAAATCATTGTCTTTATGAAAGAACAGGCACATAGCTGCCATATGAGTCCAGTTTGGCTGCAGGAGCTTCTCAGTTGTTAAACCCTTTTAGGCAGGAGAGAGTGTATTCCCAAACAGCTGTGGAACGCAGTGCTGGCCACAGGAAGAATTGCATACTGCAGCCTTCACACCACGGCCATACCTGCAGCTTTTGCAAAAGTATTTGGCTCATGCTTTGAGCAGTTCTGATGCTGAAATTGTATCCATGTGAAAATACTGTACTGTATGGAGAACTCTGAAGTCAGCAAATAATTCAAGTCTGGTACGTTACTTGGCTCTCCAGAGCAGCCTTGAAATGTAATCTTAAAGACAAAAAAAAAAGTTTCAACAATTTTGGGGAACAATAATGTAATGGAGCTCCTAGGAGCGATTAGTTCTAATATATGCAATATAATATTTGTCATACTTGTTTACTATGTCTATAAGTGAAAGGAGTTTTTCAGAGCTGATGAAGTTTGTGTTTACCTAGACACTTGGATGTAATTTTTTAGGTAAGAATATATTTGAAGCTTACCTGTGTATAAACAGCCATTCAGAGCAAACCAAATATTTGATATAAGGGGGAGATTGCTGAATGCATAGGGATAGATATAAAAAAAAAAAAAAAAAAAAAAGTCCTGAAAAAAACAAAAAACTGAGAACAAAATTGAAAAATCTGTGGAAAAACTTCTGTTGAGTTCTCGAAGCCTTGAAATCTTGTCTTAGAGTAGTGGTTATGTAAGTGCTTAGTTTGAGTGAAGGAGGAACATGTATTGGAGTCTCCCACAGAGCCTGGGGATCATGAGTTGTAGTCATCCTTCATATGATGGTTGCTCAATGTGCGTGCTTTGTTGTGAGCAGCTTCCCTGTTGCTGGTTTAGTGCTGGGAAAGTGAGCGCTCTCTCCTGTTTCTAATAGCTGAATCGTCTCATATTTTACTGGCACGCAGTCTGCATTCTTGGTCCTGCAGAAGGGGTTCAGAAATAAATACTGCCATTCATACTTGTTGCGTTTTTACTTTCTCATCCTCTCCCAGAATGACTGCTGTCTAATTTGGTTGTGTCTAAGCTTAAAATAACCTTTTATTTTTTAAATACTAATTTGAAAATCTTTGGGAGTTTGGAGAGGTCTTTGGTTATTTTCTTTGATAACTACTGTTGGACTTTGTAAGTTCATCACTATTGGGTAGAATAGAGAACCAAGGTTTTGTTTAAACCATAAAAAAATTCACTGATCTACTAAAATTGGTTTCTAAATGCCTTGCTATTATTTGTATTATCAAAGTGTTTATATTGTCTGATTGCAGACAATCTGTTGTTGATGTCTTATATGAATGTCTATAAATTAAGCCAATTTAGGTTTTTGTTTAATGACTTCATTAGCATTTGGAACACCTTGTCTAAGAGTGGTATCACAGTAATGTTTGTTTGCTTTAAAATGCTACATAAGTTCTTTTTCAAAAGAATTACTTAATCTTTTGGGATTATTTACTGTAATCCTCACGGAAAGTAATCTGCATTTCGGTGACTTTGTTCGCTGCAGGGTTTGGTGGACTTTTCCTGCTGTTCTAATTTGGGTGGTTCTGTGTCCAGCTGAAACAAGTTTTATTGCTTCATATTAGGGATAGACCATCTTGTTGTGGGAAAAACAGGGTGGGAAAACATATCTGCCTAGTTTTCCCATTGTCTTTTTGAAAAGAAACAAAGCTGGAACCTCATCTATATTTCTGGGGACACAAAACATAAAACCAATGTAAGATAGCCTGTGGAGGTGCACAAGGAATTGGTAATCTGTAGCTTACTGAAATCGTCAAAACTGAGCTCTGATATGAGGTAAAAACAAATTTGAAAGATTTTTTTACTGCAGAATGCTAAAGTTTGAAGAGACTGAGAGCAATTATGTAGTCTATTCCACCCTTCCTCTAGGTAAGACCAGGGAACTGTAGAGAGCAGGCAGAAAAGTTACATGAAAAAAACCAGTTTTTGCTGTTGCTGAGTTGGGATTGGGTGTGGAACACTCAGAATTTGTTTAAAAGAAGAGTAATAAAAACATCTGAGCACCCATGGAGGAAGAGTGGATTTACCACCTGGTGAAAGACCTGTGCATTTCCAATTAGGGGAGATAGGGATGGCAAGAGAAAATGTGTATGGGAGACAACTATCCCCATCCCAAACCACTCAGGTGGCATTTGGAGGGGGCATTTCGGTGGGGCCGTGTCGGAAGGCTGAAATGGAGATCAGGGCCCAAGCTGGTGCTTGTGGGAGGCAGACGGCACAGAGGGAGCACTTCAGCTGCGTGTCCAGCTTGCGAGTTGCAGGATGGCAGGTTTTCCAGCCCTGGCAAGGCCCTCACGGTCTTGTTCCTCAGGCAGCAAGAGCTTGATGCATTTCCTGCTGCAAGCATTGCTGGCATTGCCTACAGCTCTGAGTGATGGCTGGGGCAGGGCTAGTTATTTTTGATCTCTGCTTAAGGAGCAACGTGTTACCTGTGTTTTCTGCACATTCAGTGAGGTTCATGACAGCTATCTTGGTGTGCTTAAGCAGCATAAGATTGTGGTGTGTTATTAGTTGCTGATGCTGCACCATGAAAACATGAACATGCAGATTTCCTTCATTAGGGGAATATTGTGTAGCTCTAACTCTTTGTTTCTGCAGCTGCTATGGATACCTTGCAGCAGTATTTTCTCCAGCTGTAGAAAATTCTCAGGAAGTTCTCCGGCTTTCTCCTTGAACAAGTTCTGGGATGCCTCCATCCTCAATCAAAACCATTTTGGCCAGGATCTGTGCTTAAAATTTTTGCTGCTCCAGTTATTATGGAAATTCTTTCCAGTAGTAGTTTATATTAGCAAGGAAGAAGTTTTTCTGGTATGGTTTACACAAGGTTTCTGGAGTAATACACGTAAAAACAATTATTTCCTAGTGTAACAGCATCCGCTTTAGAGTGGTTGCTGGAATAGTTACATTGAAAGAAATCAATTCCCTGAGTGACATAGTTGTGGCAACAAAAACATATATGTAGGCTAGGACTTAGCCAATCAGTACTACTCTGTAACGAACCTAGTAATATCTTCTTTCCAGTGTGGTGGTGAGGCGTAATTAATCATCTTACGGGTAATTAAAGGTTTTTACAAGGTGCACATGAAAAATCCAGGCGGTGATGATAAAAGTGGTTTTGGTGGTGTTCTTTTATAAATCTTTGCTTTCTAGTCTGGATCTTCTGTTGGGTTTTACTTTGGAGGGAGGGGGAAGCAGGCCCATCTTTTTAACCCAGCTGCCATTAAGATCATAAAATGGGCTATGGGCTTGCTTTATGATACTGAGTTGTCCCAATACTGCACTAGGTTTGTTCCCTTCCTTGAGCCACAGTACCTCAGAATAAGCATTGCCAGCTCTGTTAGAATTGACTGTCAACTGTATTTTAACTTTCTTTTTATTAAAAAAAAAAAAAGGGAGTTCTTTGAGAAAAGGGGGGGCTGTGCCAACTCCTGTTAAATTCTGTGAAACTTCTTTGTGAAATAAGAAGAGCTGCTCCATATGGGGGCTTAAAATATTTTAAATTGTGGTAATGCTAGAAAAAGCTAGAAAATTCCATGCTAAAGTTAGGCCATAGTGTTTGTTTTCTTCTCTACAGTCTTCTCCACCTACGGGTTTTGTATCAATTTATGAAACAAATATTCAGGATACCACAACTGACACATTAGGAAAAACTACCTTAAGGTAGCATAAAATGGATATATCTTTTCAGGGAGCGTGTTTCCATTGTTTTCAGGAATTAAGCTTTTAGGTTCAAATTTGTACTTTCTTTTTAATGTAGACAGTGATTCTAATCTTTTTTTTATCTCACCAGCAATTAAAACAGCCTGATCCTATCGGTAGGGACAAATGATGCACTGTCAACGTTTTGCTCCCTTCTGATAATGCACATGAAACTGGTTTGCGTGTTTGAAGATTACATTTTACTCTCACATGGTTTTCATTATCTGAAGCCCGGAGGAGAGGCCTGGACTAAATCAGAGAAGGAATGGAGAAACCACACAATGCAATGAAAATGGTGCTGGGGCATACTTGGGATAGTTGTGGGACTGGGGCTGCTGACGACAGAAGCAGGGCGCTGCCTGAGTGCTAGCAGCAGCAAGAAGTGGAGCATTCTTAACAGACAAAACAAAGCTTGATGTCGAATTAAAATTGCGGCTTAGGTTTACAACAATTCCCCGGTTCTACAAAGATAATTACTGGAAATCTATGAAGTTCGAAGCAGATGAATCTTGCTCAGTGTGCACTGGGAGGCAGTCCTCTGAAATGAGACCTGATGTGACAAAACCTGTGTAAACTTGATCTGGTTTTAGAAGGCACCTAAGACATCTAAAAGGTGAGATCTTGGCCTTTATGAAGTTAGTAGGGGGGCTTCCTTCTAACTGCTGGAATTAGTATTTCATTTAATGTACAGAAATTGCAGTACATGGCACTAAAGGGCTGTTTCTCTGCAGATGTGTATGTAGTGCTTGGTAGTGCTGCATAACAGTTTCAAAGTAACTGAATGGAGTAATATGTTCACGTAGAAGTATTCCTGATAAAACCATGGGTGTTTTGTCCTGGAGTTCTTTTACTGTTAGACCAGTGTATTCAGAATAAATTCTCTTGCCCTCTGACTTTTGAAATTTTATGGGGGAACTTGAGATTCCATAGCATTCTTATCAAAATGCTTAAAAGCCACGAAGCATTCCTGTTTATACCAGGCTCTGTAAGTGTTTATTCTTCTCTCTCTTTTTTCTTTTTCTTTTTTTTTTTTCCTCTTTGTAATATAAAACCTATGTTATGTTGGTGAAGATTATAGGTACTTCCCTCTGAAGAAATTGATACTTTAAAGTGAGGGAGCAGCAATTCAGAGGTCAAGTAAGGTCTTTTCATATTTTTCCTTAGACGTGTTATTTAGAGGGGGTCTTCCTATATTGGTGCCTTGACTTACTTATCTCAAGCCAGACCAGCAACCTGCTGCTTTTTTCTTCAGGTCTGATAGGCTTTCTTGTGATGTTCTGTGCAAAAATCCTAATACTGTGAGTGAGTGTTTCAAGAGAACGGTTAGTGACTCCCGGCAAGGCAGTCTGGTCCTTGCTGGAGGTGAACTTGGTTTGGCCTGGAGAGGAGTTAGAACTGTGATCAGTCTTCAGGTGTTCTGATGGCCTTGCTATAATTGCCAGCTGATCTAATGTAATGAGTATGCGTATTATTTGCACCCCTCCGGGTGACATTGTTCTTGTTTTCAGTTAAAAGAAGGAAGTCTTTCTTGTTTGCCCAGTGACTCTGTCCTTCTGGTATGAAGATGAGTAATGTTGGCGCTGCTCCATGCACCTGCTCAGTGCCACCCTCCAAGATCACCTGAGCCACCTCAGCAGATCGAGGCAAGCAGGGATGGGGCAGTTGAATGAAAGCTGGGGAAGTGTTTATCAATGGAGTCCAAAGCCCACTTTTCATTAGGAGCAGGTGCTAAAACCCTATCACCCTCTGGGATAAGTTGTGTGCCACCTTGCAGGTTTGGGTGTTGGTGCCAGACGTTGGAAAATTTCATTCTCAAAGACTCTCTCAGTGTGTATTCTCTCCCTTCCTCCTCCTTTGGGTAGGGCTGAAATGAAGAGGGTTCAGTGATAATCTGAACTATGCATTAAACAATTCTGGACCTCGCCCTTGCGCGTCTGATGCTCCTAGCCACTTCAAAGTGAGTGTGTGTGCAGAACAGCCATGTTTCCAGTGGTCTTACAGACATTCACGTTAAGCAAATTTTGCCAGATCGGGCGATCAGCCTGCTGGGTTTTGTGGAGGCCAGGTAGCAAAGGCGTATTTCTATTAAACACTGGATGACTCAGCATGTGAGCTGGTCTCTGTGATTGCCTGGAGACTTCACAGTCAGTCCTTTCTATGTTATCTCTGTTTTGTGTTCCCCTCTTCTATTACAGTGTGCAGGTATGTCTGAAGATAACTCTGCACCTAAAAAAACAACCTAACACTTCATCTAAGTGATAGCATCCCATCACTTGTTGCCAGCCTGGATAAGCAGTATCACATGCACATCTTTTAAGAAAAACACAGAATTACTTAGGGAAACTGCTTGTGTTTGAAGCCTGACACTGTCACTGCATTGTTAAATTGTGAGACACAAAATTTAGTAGTAAAACTGAAAGTGCTTAACTGTACTGCAGCCTTTTTGAGGTGGTGAACCTGTTCCCATCCCACCTGATGCGTAAGCTAATTAGCTTCTTGGCTAAGCAATAATTCTGGGCAAGTATGTACAGGCTGTCCTCATAGGGACTCTTGCATTCCTCTTGGTTTCACAAGCTAAAGATGCTTCTCTTTGCTTGTGAGGTTATTATTGCCCCATGCAGGTTAATTGAGCTATAGCATTATAGCCACTCATCAAACAGTGGTGAGTAGCTCACTTGTCTAAGCTTGTTGATTTTTTTATAATGCTGAAAAATATTTGCATGCTGAACAGAAATGCACTGCTTTGGTTCCTTACAGCCTGGCAGTATTATCATTTTAAATTCTTCATTAATCTTTCTTTTCACAAGGGACTGGCAAGGTTCCTGTGCATAATTATATGATGTTTGAGACAGAAGCCTCAACTACTGAGTTTTTACACAATGCCCTGCAAACATGCATCTTTTCTTCCTCAAGTAGTACCTATACTACCTACCCTTTTATGCCCATTCTTGATCTCATGGTTACATGCAATGATATTTCCAGTTCCTGCATTAGTCCTACCTGTTCTAGGCTCTGATGTTTCGCTCAAGAACATACAACTGTAAAGTGACCATGAATAATTTCAGGCTAGGATTTTGAATCAGGTAGTAAGATGACAAAGCTACAATACTCAGGAACTAAGCAAACAGCAAAATGGGTTTAGCCTGGGAATTCTACCTCACCATGACTCGTTGGAACAGAATTGGTCTAAGCCAGAATTTTGCACTTGAAAAGCAAGGTGTTTCTAGGCTTTGTGGTTACAAAGAATGCACCGTCCAACCCGTAAGCAAGTACAGTCTTGAAAGTTGTTGGAGGTCTGAATTTAGCCATAACCATCCTAATAGATTAGGGCTCAAACCCCCAAATATGTCTGTTCAAAATGTCTACAGAACCTATTCCAATTTCCTTCCAGCTCTATCATAACAACTTTTGCACCTCACTAATTTCCATCTTTGGCACAGTGAAAACTGAAATTTCTGGAAGAGCCTAACACAAATACAACTTGTTGTCCAAATAAGTAACACATGGGCTTCAGTACCGATTGTACTGTTCATTTTTGAGTTTCATTACATAAAAAAGTTAACTCACTGGTTCTGCCATGAGTTTCCAGCTTGCTCAGAAAGCAGATTCCAGGAACGCTGCCACCCAAGTGAGTTGCACAAGATTTTCTTTTTTAATTAAAAATAACAGGATAAAACTGGAAAAAAAAACCTGGAAAAACTGGGAAAAAAGCTTTAAAAAAACTGGAAAAAATAAGCTTAACGCTAACAATTGGTATTTAAAGAAAGTGGATTTGTTGGCCAGAGTATCTTCATATTTTATCTCAGTCCACCTTTTGTTTTGGATTTCCAGGCTGATTCTTAGTTTACATCTACACTAAAATTAGTAGTATTCAGCTCCGGCAAATACTTTCCCTGTGAACTGTGCCCTCCCTTCATCATATCAGCAGAATAAGCTTGTATTGCTGCTGTGAAGTGAAACTCTGTGTGTGAAATGGTTGCATACAGAATTACTTCCTTGAATGTTTGAAGGAGTTAAACGTACACAGATTGACTTTTTCTGTTGAGAAAATCTTTAAGGCAGAGAGGCAGAATCTCAAGCTCGGTTGTATCTTTGTATTTAAAAAAAAAATCCCATCCCCTACCCCCCCTTAGATTTTTCCAGTTGAGACAAAAGAAATCTTTGGGTGGAAAGGCAGCATCATATTGCATAATAAAAGCCTTTTAATGCTCTACTAAAAAGGGTTGCTTAGGGCAACTTTGTTTAAAAAAAGAAAAAGAAAAAAAGTCAGTGATGATACTGGTATGAGGGGGACAAGGAATCCTCAACTTCTGTTGTGCAACACTGGGAAGAGAGGCTAGAAATTGCTCTGGTTATCTGCTATCTTAATGCCTGGTTTAAAGGTTCTCTACTGCATATTTGCTGGCAGCTGTTTTCAATATATCCCTCTCAAGCTAAGTCACCAGTTAAGAATTTGACATTAGATGTTTTTTTTTCAACCACCATCTTGAAGTACCATACCACACAACACAGCCTTGTTCTCTAGTTAGATATTGTTCATGTGCCTTGAAATTGCTGTTGACACCTCAAGTATTTAACTTTCAGATCTGAGATAATTTTTGTTGGGTGTGGATGTGTGCCATAATAAGACAGAGACAGAAGTATCCATGTCTGCATTCCTAAACTACATCTGTTCACTGTATTTATTTTTTTTTTTTTTTTGCAACATTGCAGGAAATTAAGTTAAACTATATGTCTCAATGATTTAATTTCACTAGTTCTGTTTTAATTCCCTGCCCTTTAAGTACAGGCACACTGAGTGCACAAGTGAGTTTCACTTCTATTGCGTCATTTGCCTTTTTCTTTAGGATACCTTCAGTAGTAGATTTTGGCTGCTGCTTGAATAACATGCCTAAATACATTTTTTTCCTGTGTTCTCTTGATTCTCCCCTCAATGGTTAAAGTTTTTTTAGTGCTTTGTATTCTGTGAGGGAAAAGTAACGTAATTAAAGAATGTTTTGGGAATTAGAGCTGTGCTTTGCAATATATTTTTGGCATATCCTTTGTCAGTGTCCTTTTCTTCCCTTCACTTTCCCAGTCTGTAAAATAAAGCTAATATTCATACACTGATCATTCTTATAGTCATTTCTGAGGCATATGTTGTTGAAGTTTGTAAAGCGTGTGACCATATCACCTTTCATCAAAGGATTTCTGCTGATACAGTTTGAAATATGCAACACCACTGGAAAAGGAGCCATAAACACAGGGTATCATCATCTGTGCTGCAGCTTTCATTCTTAGCAAAAAACAAAACAATGGAGTTAAAGAATTAGCAGGTTTTAATCACTGTTTCACTTGGAGGCACAGATGGGACAGAGCATTACTTGGCAACATTTAATTTTGGAGCAGAAATTGTCATGATTAAAGCAGCAGCTGGAGTAGATTGCTAGGGACAGGGGGGTTCATTCATCCTAAAGGGATCAAAATTGTTGGGCTTTGGGAGACAAGAAGCTACAAAAGAAAAATCTGAAATATGGGCCAAGGTTTGTTATTTCTAGGGTCTCATCTGCTGATTAAAATGATGTTTTCAATGCTTTCCTCAGAATTATTTTGGAAGCGAGGAGAGTATCAAGTGATCTGGCCTACTGAAGAGGAGACTGAAGCCATCTCTGAGTGGAGATTTTGGACTTGCAGGAGGAAGGCCGTGTGTGTCCCACATGTGGCAGAACTGCTCCTCCTTACCAAGGAACTCAAAGTGAAGGAAATAGGTATGTGCCACTTCAAATAGGCTTTTAGAAGAATCATGTTCTAGGCCATTTAAAAGGGCCTGAATTCCAAGTTTGGTGAGGCAGCCTGGAATTAGGTGGATTTTAACTTTCTCTCCACTGAGGTTTGCAGAAGGCTTCTGTCTGCCTGGTACCTTGAGGCCTTGTGTTTACAGAGGTAGACTCCTGTAGGTAGGCTGGCCTGAGGGAGGAAACTGAGTGGTTGTAGAAACACAGAACAAAGCAGACCCTTCAGGTGTCTTGACTCCTACAGTCCATTCCAGGTTCTGCCATGGAACAAACTGTTGGAAGCAAGTTACCTTTTACTAAGGAACAGTGTTATCCAGTAAAAAGGTGTCCAAAAGGTGCTAAAATACCACCATGTGTTCGACTGTCAGAGCAGAGCCACATCTTAGCCTACAAGTAAAGCCTACTCTCTATTCTGAACTGTTCTATCTCAAAAGTAGCTCTGCTTTTAGTTAAGTGTCTCAAAGGTATCATTAGTTTTGGATATTTCTACTCCTGTGGGGCCAATGGGCTTGAGTTTCCATGACAAATTCCTGAGTCCACTAGGAGACTGAGTGAAGTGACTGTTGGTCACTGACTTAGTATGTACTTAGGATGTGCTTGACATTTGCTCTTTGTGTTTCTCTCATTGGTACAGTGTTTTTTCCTGCCACTCAGAGGTCTTTCTCTGTTCCTTAGATCAGACAACTCTTTTTTCCTCCTGCATTTGCATGCATTCAGCTGTTGATATTTAGATGTGTGAAGATTTGGTTGCCTTTGTATAGGAGGAAGTTAAGAGTCCTCACTTACACCAGTACATAGTGTTTTCTGCAGCAGGGAGACCGGGTCCTGATTTCATTCTGGATATGTCTCTAAAATATAACTCTAAAATCTTGCTGGCAAACAAGGTATTCATTAATTGTTTCAAGCAATCCAAACAGATTTCTTTACTTCCTTTGAACCATAGACTATCTTAATGGGCCTCTCTTTTTTTCCCTCAAAAAACTGACAAATTGCTGATTTCATCCTTTAGTCCTTGTCTGCCTGCAAATATGGGAAAAGTATTTTACTGTTGGTAGCCCTGAGTGTAAAGCAAAGAGGTCTTAGGCATTTTTACCATCATCCTGTGAATTATAGGTCTCCTTTCCACCTGAAAGCAGCCTTGCAGTCTGAGGTATTTGGCATGCATCCCTACAGCTTGCAGTTGATTGATATTCCTATAAATTCGCAAGTCACCTTTCATCACCTAGTGAGGCTTTGCCCCCTGGCATGCAAGTCCTTCTTAGGTCAAGGGCTTTAATGACCCCCATTGTTATGGGAACCTTTGGTAATCTAACCTGCTTTTTTTCTGTATTTCGAGCCATTGCTCTTAAATGTCTCCTGCTTGATCCACTCAGGGGCTAATAACCATGTCTCCTTTCCTCAGGTCAAGGGCAGCTTTTGCATTCCACCCAAAAGGCACCACAATTTGAGATGAGGAATTCAGAAGAGCAAGCAGCTACGACAGTTTTACAGCGCCTGCTGCAGGAGCAGCTCCGATACGGAAACCCAAATGACAACCGTAACCTTCTTGCCTTACACCAGCAAGCCACAGGAAATGCCCCCCCTTTCAACAGCACTGGGAGTCCAGCATCTCAGAACGAAGGGCTGAGCTCCCAGGACCACCAGCTTGTGACTCATGCTGCCCGTCAGGAGCCCCAGGGCCAGGAGATACAGGTGGACAACAGCATCATGGAAAAGCAGCTCTCCCCGCGACTTCAGAACAGCGAAGATCTCCCAACCTACGAGGAAGCCAAAGTCCAGTCACAGTATTTCAGGGGCCAGCCGCATGCGAGCGTTGGGGCAGCATTCTATGTAACTGGGGTTACCAACCAAAAGATGAGGACTGAAGGGCGGCCCACAGTTCAGCGGGTGAGCCCAGGGAAGGTCCACCAGGATGAAGGACTTAAGGACCTCAAGCAAGGGCACGTCCGCTCCTTGAGCGAGAGGCTGATGCAGCTGTCCTTGGCCACCAGTGGTGTCAAGGCCCATGCGCCTGTCACAAGCGCGCCGCTCTCCCCCCTCTCTCCACTCTCTCCTCAGCAGTCAAGTGACCCTTATAAAAATTCTGGCTCCAATGAGTTCTACAAGAACTCAGTGCAGCCCCCTTCCCAGCCCAACATGAAAGGAATGGAGCAGCGGGGTCCTCCTCCAGAGTATCCTTACAAAAATGTGTCTACCCCGTCTATGAACTGCAAACCTCAGGACTCGGGACATTTCTATAGTGATCATCGCATGAGCCAGCAGGGAAGATCTGATGGGCCTATGATGAGGTATCAGCATCCCCCTGAGTATGGGTCAGTCAGGTAAGTAAGATCTCAAAATAACCTCCATGACAGCTGCATAAGGAAAGACAGTATACGATTCCATACATTGCCCTCACTCCTGAGGCAGGTTTTCTTTCAGCAAAGATCCCATCTTTATTATGTGAGACGACATATTGTGTGCAGCTACTGACTGTGTCTGGAAGGACTGTAACCTCTTTCAGTAGCTTTCCTAGAGAGACTTGAATCTTTTTTTTACAAAAAAGCACAATCAAAAAGATACAAACCTGAACGAAGTCAGCTTAATTTTATGGCATGGAGAAGTTCAGTGCTGAGGCTCCGCAGCCTTACAAAAGGTTTGTACAAAAGCCTAAGTTATGATGTGATTCATTGTAGAAACTTGCAGTTACTTATTGCAAGACTTAAGCTGCTCTTTAATTACATGTAGCCAGACAAAAGATTTTTTTAGACTGTATCTAAACGCTAAGTAGGAAGGAAGAAAATTAATGAAAACAACGATGGTGTAGGTAACAAAAATTACCTGAGCTTCCTTCAGAGTTTTTCAAATTTTATTTTCAGTGGACCAAAGCATAAGAGTAGAAAATGGAGTGTGCTTTGTAGCTCGTCACAGACTTGCTTGTTTAGCTTTTGGTAATTTTCCTTGCATCATTTGGAATCTCAGCCTGTTCTGGTTTCCTCTAGATAAGGAGCTAGATTTGGCTTGAGCCAAACACTGATGTCTGTGTGGGTGAAGATGAAGTTTTCTTCAGGTGGGCTGAAAATACAGCTTTACTTTACCTGTTTCCTTACCATCTTATCTCTGTCCAAGACTAGATGGGATTTGGTATAATGATTTTGGCCCCATTTTGAAGCTAAAAGGGTAATACAGAGGAGCCAAGAGGAAAGTGTTGCTACAGATGTAAATGGTGAGGTCTCTGTGTGTTCGTGTTTGCAGATACTGTGTTCTGTTTCGAAGGGGGGCACGAAGAAGAAACCATTCTGTATTTGGGAACAGAGTGTGAGCTTTGGGGAATTTGAATCTGCTCAGAACCTTTCTAGTCCTATGGGGAGCTATTTTCAGAGTTTGTCCACCATTGTTTGTGATCTGAAATGACTTCAGCAGCATACAAGCCTGATGAAAAGGCCCTTTGATCTGGCTAAATAAATAATAAAGAGGCCAGGAAAAGGGGAAGTAAAGGGTTTAGGGGGGGTAATGATTGTAGAAGCTCATTGCAAATGTTTTTGAAAATTCAAAGACCTCAAATCTCTGTGCACACAGGAAAGGGAAACAGATCCTTGATGGTTATGCTGCATCAGAAATACTCGACGTTATATGTAGTGAATCTGAGACGTAGCCTGCTTGCTGTTTAAGGGAGAGGTATTTGAAAACATGCCAACAGTCAGCTCCTCTAGACAGGGTGATTTTTGTCTGTATTGGATGGATCCTGGCTGCTTTGAAAGAACATGGCGGGGGGAAGCAGGGGGGGGAGGAGAAAGGTTCAGCTGGCAAGGTTTCTAGTAGGGGAAGCAACTGAAATTTGCCTTCAAAGCATTGGGAATCTAATGAGGTTACTTTTTAACCTAAATAGCTGCACAGAGGAGAGGTTTCCTTTGCAAGCAAATGCTGAAGCCGCGGAACAATTGCAAGACTAATCCATAAATTACAGAGCAGTGTAGCAAAGGAAGGGAGCGAGTCCTCTATTGCCCTCCCTCTCCCACACGCTTTAAGAGAAACTGTCATTTAGACAAGAAACCTTCTGTGTTACTGAAGGTGCAGCTGGGTAATGGTGTGAGGGTTTTAAAGACATACAGCTTTCAGGAGTGGGTTCGCCTCGCACAAGGCACTGCTAACGAGCATCTTTGCAGCCTTGCTGGAGCGATAAAAGTATTTTCAGAGTCTCCAGTTTGCCTGCGCTGCAGCTCTGTTTATCGGGATTAATTTGGATTGGTAAATGTGTGCATTTTTTGAACTGTGCGTCAAGGAAACAAAGCCCCTTCTTTCTGCTGGTGAAGCCACACCCTTTTCTGCGGGTTTTCCCCCTCATTGTTCGGGGGAATTTGAGGGTGACCTAACGATGCGGTTAAATAAAACTCGTTGAACAAGATAAACATTGGGGAATTCACAGCATTCTCATGCTTCACCCTCCCCAGTCTGGGAAAGGAATGGGCTGTGTGGTAAGTTTAAACCAGTCTGCAAACAGTTTGCCTCACCTGCTCCTGGGCGGTGTAAGTTTGGGAACATGTATATGTTCCTAATGATGTTGGTTTAATGTAAATACTGGGCATGCCGGAGGCATCTGTGCTGTTATTTGGAAATTTTAAAGAAAGTTCAGAAGAGGGCTGGCAGCATGTGAAGCTCCAAAATCCTGTTCTCTCTGTAATATCTCAGCCGTGCTTTAGCATTGGCAATGAAACCAAATCTTCAGATCTAAGAGGAGATGTGTGCCTGTGCTCAGTGTCCTGCAGGATTGCAAGGTCTCCTGTGGCAGAACAGCGGGAGACGGCAGAGAAGGGGCTGGTGTTGGTAGAGTTTTGGGTGCAGAAGAAGTTCCCCGTCTCTCTGATTCAAGCGCCATCCTCTGTTCGGAGCCCAAATGACTGAGCTCCTGCTGTGGTGATTAATCCCTTTGACTTCACAGGAACTTTTTGAGAAGCAGGTCTGCAGAATTTGTCCCATAATTAGTAAATCACTTCTGTGCAGCGCGTTCCCCTGGGCAGCATCAAAGTAGGGGATAATCAGGTATGACTAGGAAGCAGAACAAAAATGCATCAGTTTGATTTCAGCTGTCTAATCAAGCAGAGTCTGCTCCCTCCTGCAGTCAGCATTTCTCAGTTTGTACAAGAGGGCTGTGGAAGAGAGGAGAGCTGTAGCTTCTTGAAGATGAAACAGGCAGGAGAAGCTGAGAAGGCAGAAAAAATGTTAACGAGCCAGAGACTTTCCTGCTCTCTTAATTTTTCTGCCCTCCCCACTTTGTTGCTCTACCCGCAGATCTTCTGCGTGACTTGATGTTTGCAATCCTGGCAGCCTCAGGACTCCTGATGACTGGGTTTGCTTGCGGAGCTGCCCTTAGTCTGTATCTCTGTCTTCATGACTTAAAAGCTAATGTGACTCTTGTAGTTGCAGAACCATAAATCCGGGTTTGTATTTGGCCCGTGTGGTGTGTTTCTCTGATACGCGCCAGGGACTGTAAGGGAAGCAGAGATTCTTGTGTGATAGTCTTCAGAATGAAGTGGCCCTTAAAGTTATGCTTTCAAATGTAAACACTTGTGGGAATTACTGCTCTGATTTTTTTCCCCTGTGTTTGGGGCTTCAGGTCTTTATGACATTGGGGCAAATGGAAGGAGATTTTGTTTTCCATGTATTTTGAGAATCTTTCTGCGTTTTTGCATTAAGTGCTTAGTTCAGATACAATTTTGATTACTACTGCAGGGTTACCCAAGGACTAATTCTCTCGTGGAGGGAGGTTTCTACTTCTGTTCTTTTACCAATCCTGTTAGGTGATCCCAGTAGTGAGTTGTATCTTAAAATTTTGCAGTCTGGCTTAAAAGTCTTGAAAAGTCTGATTGCATTAATTTACCTTTCTGAATCTCTCAGTCCAAAACTGGTTTACCAGAGAAATTCTGCCATTCTCATTTAAATCTCATTTGAATCTCAGTGCTGGGTATTTTTAACGCAAGAAACATATAGAAGTATTTTATAAGACAAAATGGAAAGTAGTGGGGATGCTAAAAGGTTCTTTGAACATTTACGTAAAAGTTTGCATACAAGATCTTAAAAGGTCTAACTGTCACTGTGAGCTAGGATTTCTTTCTTTTTTTTTTTTCTTTAAGATAATGCAACTTGGGTAATACATGTTAGCTCATTTTGCTGGGAATATAAATGCATGTGTGACATTTTGAAAGTTCTAATGCTATTGGTAATGCAACAGAACTAGAGGCTCCCAACTCTCATATTTTAGCTTGAACCCACAAGATTGGTATAATTTCCAGATTACAAGATGCTTCAGCTGCAAGCGCCAAAATGCTGTGTATCTTGGAAATGTATCTTGTTTAGAAGTACTCAGCCACAATTTCCTAGAGTTGTTCTTCACAATAGATTTAATTTAAAAAAAAAAAAAATCATTACCATGCATGTCAGTACAAAGGCTGTCCCTTCAGAATTTAGGTACTGCTGCTGTTATTCTTTGGCTGTCATTGTGTTCTTTTTATTAGTGCAGAAATGGCAAGATTGTGCCCATGTGTCTCCAATGGCAGAATAACGAGATGCTTTAAGTCAGCTCAAATTGTTAGCACTGGGATCTAAATTGGCCTTATTAGGCTTATAATATTAACACAGTGTGATCAGTGGAGTCACTCTTTCTGAGTAACTGCTTCAAGTTGTTTTCTGACTGGAAGAGAGTCTTTTGCAGGTTCAAAATTGGAAAGGTGTTTTTTTCCATCCATGAGGCAGACTGGCAACGTACCTCTTTTGATGTAACCTCTGTAGGTCTTCACAGATTAAATGTCATAGAATCACAGAATGGTTAGAGTTGGAAGGGACCTTGAAGATCATCGTGTTCCAACCCCCCTGCCATGGGCAGGGACACCTCCCACTAGAGCAGGTTGCTCAAAGCCCCATCAAGCGTGGTCTTAGATACTTCCAGGGATGGGGCATCCACAACTTCTCCGGGCAACCTGTTCCAGTGCCTCACCACCCTCACAGGAAAGACTTTTTTTCCTAATATCCAATCTAAATCTCCCCTCTTCCAGTTTAAAACCATTACCCCTTGTCCTATCACTACACTTCCCTGACAAAGAGTCCCTCTCCTGCTCTCCTGCAAGCTCCCTTCAGATACTGGAAGGCTGCTGTAAGGTCTTCCCGAAGCTGCCTCTTTTCCAGGCTGAACAGCCCCAGCTCTCTCAGCCTGTCCTCATAGGAGAGGTGCTCCATCCTTCTAATCCTCTTCGTGGCCCTCCGCTGGACTCGTTCCAACAATTCTATGTCCTTTCTCTGTTGAGGACTCCAGAGCTGGACACTGCATGTCACTTGCATGTCACTGCAAGGTTATTCCCTAAGTGATTGTAACATCACAACAGAGGTGTGTGCTGTTAGGTAGAAAGTAAGTTCAAGGAGGCAAGTCGTTCCTGAAGATGCAGTTTTAACTCTGCACATAACTGGGTGAGCTAAGAAAGGAGCTGGAAACCACCTGAGACAAACTAGACGACCTTGAATGTGGCATGTGGCAGTTTTACCTCATTTTTCATTATGAGAACTGGCAAATAAAGGTAATGAAATAAATGCAACGATAAGTAGAGCTGATGTCCTGGGAGAGAAAGAACCAAATTGCTGCCACTAAACTGAACATTCCTGAGGAAATTAATTGGCCATCTTTCATCTTCACGATCCCTGAGATCCTCATGCTGCACGTGATCATTTCTGGTGAAATGCAGCTTCTGAAATGATGTTGCTGGCAGTGACCATGGTCACCTGAGTGTGAGAAAAAGAGAAACAGTAACAAGAGCAGTCATTATTTACTTTTTTCAAAGTGCCAAAGGCTAGATTTATTTCCCTGTTAAGGAATCTGAGCATCAGCGTGGAGGTTTCTGTGTACCTTCTCTGCTGGAAAGCAGGAAAAATGAGACATAAGATGCATGATATTGAAATAGCAAACCCTGTGCTGAGAACATACAAACTCCTACATGCACTGCCAGCCAGATGTGAGTAATGCAGACGTTTCCTCTTTGGATGGGTATGAAGAATTGATGAGTTCTTTCTGCAGAGAACAGGAAGGATGATGCCGAGTGTTTGCACAGAGAAGCCCGTTGTGTAACCCTTTAGTTCCCAGTTCAGCTTAATGCTTGAAGTTGTCAGTTGACATGCCACTAACATTCCTGGTGTGGTGGCAGAGCTATGTTGTGGGCTGTCTTGTACACCCAGTCTTGAGCAGGCACATAGGGTCCTTCTGTACGCAGGCAGCTGGAGGTATTCTGTAGCAGCTGTGGTCAGGTAGAACAACAGTATGTGCTTTTCCAGCTGCAGGGTTGAACTGCATCCCGCAAGCTGGGGAATTTTATCAGAAAAACAGGAGTGTTTCAGAACAAGTTGAACTGCCAGGCTGGGTCTGCACCAGGCTGAGGTCTCTTAAGAAGAGACTGGCTGCAGCATGGAGTGGGAATAATTTCAACTGGTAGAGTAAAGAATGTCCAGAGAAGTTAAAGGTTTAATGTCTTTGGAGGAGGAAGCAAAACCTGCCTCCTGAGGTCATCCAAGCATGATAAATCCACACAATCTTCTAAGAGAGATTTCTTACTTGGCTAGCGTAGCAGAAGTTGAGCTGGGGATCCCCACCGTCTGGGATGTGAGCTGGTGTCACTTGGAGTTAGTTTTGTGATAGAATCAAGCATATTATAGATTGCTAGATCTGTCTTTGATGTACTATAGAGGTCATTATTAGGAGCAGTAAACGTACATACTACATAGGACTGAGGGTGGTTCTGAATCAAAAGGCTGCTTCTGTCTCTTAGGCCAGTTTTCAGATCATTTGACCAGGCTGCAACTTGTTGGTTGATATTTCAAAAAGCTTGAATTGAAGGTGCTGGCATACTAGCGTAGAGTTTAACCAATCCCTTTACCTTTGTATTCTGAATTGCAAGAGAAAATTAATTGTTTTCTGTATGAGAGAGAGCATGTTTCAGGACAGAACAAATGAGCCCATTCCTAACAGTCCTCAGTTTAGCCATTTTATCCACAAAGTGTGAAGAAAAGTTATAAAAATAACTTTGGTCAGTAGTTGCTAAAGATGTTTCTCTTTACAAAATAGACTCAAGAGGAAAGACCTTCATACACTTAGAATGTATTTTCTAATACTGGTTTGATTTTGAAGCATTTTTTAGAAACAAACTTAGAAAAATGAGGAAAACCTCGCATGACTCTTCTGTGTGGGAAGATCTGTGCTTAGGAGCTACACAGGTCTTCCCATGTCTTGTCACTGGGTTTGTGCACCATCTTCTGCATGACTCTGATGGAGCTTCTGCTTTCTGTTTTCCAGGCAGAACCCAGATGTGCAGCTGCAGTTACAACAGAGACCACCTCACCACCACAGCCCAACTTCTTCCTTGACATCCCTGGCATCTTTGACTTTGCTTCAGTCTCCACCACCATCCAGGCTGTCCCCATCCCAGCATCAGCAACCTCTGACTCCAAGCCAGGGAGATCCTGGCATTCTACCACGGACCCAGCAGCCATTCTTATCAAACCAGGTTCATCAGGGAGATTTGTACCGACTATGCCAGCCTTTCCTAGGCCCGCAGCAGCAGCAAGGCGATTCCTATTCAGTAATGTCCCGAGCTCAACAGATACCTTCCCCATATCAGCAGATGCAAGTAGATCCTTTTGCCATAGTTTCCAGGGCCCAGCAGATGGTGGAAATCCTGTCAGAAGAGAACCGGTCCCTACGACAGGAGCTGGATGGGTGCTACGAGAAAGTAGCCCGGCTGCAGAAGGTGGGTGGTTTTGGATATTGGGCAGTCTCCTGTGTCTAGTATCGTCCATAATTGAATCATCTAGTCTGCAACTGTTACATTCCTTGCTTAAGGGACTGATTATCTACTTTAGAGTCTTTTATATGCAGATTGATTAGTCTGTATCTTGTCCCTTTGGACAGCAGCTTAACTTTGTCAGAAGATAGAATCAAAGCCTTCAGTTTTATTCTGACAGTTTATTGATCATGCTCAGAAGAGCATCCTCATCAGCTGTCTTGAAGAAACTTACTCCTTGGCTTATTTGGTTAAATTTAAGTTAGTGTTCTTATGGCCAGGATAACAGCAGGCTTTGTTTTCCCATCAGTCTAAAAGACTTTAGAGACTGCAGGAAAGGCCTTTTTGGAATGACATGGGACCATAGTCACTCAAGGAGGCAATAGGGGACGTTGCTACAAAACTGGTTGGCAGGACAGTGTGCAAGGCAAGTACTGCTGCTATGGCTACATTAAAAACATTTGAACTGCAGGACTGTAACTAACACTTCTTTTGCCACTCTTTCAATACCACACAACTTCCATGAAAACTTTGTATCTTACTGTGGATTGAGCTCTTTGCCACCTCTGGCTTTATTTGAAACAAGTAGCACAAGTGATGCTAAAATGTTTTGAAAAAATATCCCAGTGAGACACATCATTAGTGTGTATGTGTAAGAGGTATTTTGATTGCAGCCTCATAGAAATGTCTTCTTGATGGCCAGTGACTTAAAGCTATGTAGTGGGTCAGCTTTCCTTTTGCCTTGCTGCTGTGAAAAGGCCGATGCTACTTGCAATTTAGGACTTTGTGGACCTTGCTGTGCTCTTTGCACTGAGCAGTCTCCAGGGCCATAAAAATGTGTGGCCTCTTAAAACACTTGTTTGAGTTCAGGTGACCAGTGTGGCTTCCATGCTCACTTGTTCCCTCTTTCCAGGTACATATATTCATTTTGTTGTATTTTTTTGGGGAGGCTCCTGGCCAGGAAATACTTTAGAGAAAAGTTTGACAGCTTCCTGATAATGAAAGAAGGACAAAAATGCACTTCCCTCCACCTCAGTGTTGATCACTTGCTGTAGACACTGCTGATGGGGTTTGCTGTTATGTGGATCCATGCTTCCATAGAAATTCAAATAATGCCTAGTAAGGAGAGTTAAAAGTGAATCTCCTTCTCCTCTGGGTGATCAAGGAAGCTGTATGATTCTTTAAAATGCTTGAAGAAAGCCTAGAAGTCTAGAAGTAAAACATTTTTTACTGCAAAGGCTTCTCTCCCCCTATCGAACAGATTGAATTTTTAAAAGCACAACTAAGTTGAGAAGTGTAAACATAGAACATCGGGAGGTTTTACTGTGAATTTTGGACCATAACTATTATGGATCTGCATAGTTCATCAGCAATGCAAGATCTGCCGCTAGCATTTTTTTAAACGTAGTTTTGTCTTCCTTTCTTGTTTTATTTTACTTACTCAACTAGATATTGCATTAGCTATTTATATAAATGCTTTTTGCCCAAAACTAGCAGCAGTGCCAGACTGCCCCAGTATTAGAAAAAAAATAGATGACACTTGCAGTTCTTCAGTTTGCTGTATCTATTCTCTGATCTTCTTGGGGAAACAGAGATAGAGTTTAGAAGGGAAGTCCAGATCTTCATTTCAGCATTGGTATTCTTTGTACAGATGGATCCATCACAAACCTGAGACTCTTGATGGTTTGCTTAATACATTGGTATATGTTCCTTTCAATAAAGGAAACGAGAGAAAGTGATCTCATTTCTGAGAATGAGAGCAAAGAATTGTTAGTGATAAAATAGTAAGTGTTCATTTTCCCTTCCACTGCAGCTGGAAACAGAAATTCAGCAAGTTTCAGAGGCGTATAAAAACCTGGAGAAATCATCCTCTAAACGAGATGCCCTGGAAAAGGCCATGAGAAACAAGCTGGAAGGAGAAATTCGTAGGCTTCATGATTTCAACAGGGATCTACGAGGTGAATGAAGTAAAAGTTCTTTTCTTCTGTGTTGGGTTGTTTTTTTATTGTTGTACTTACCTGGCAGGACAGTGTTTTGCTGCAGAATTTGCTGTGTCTGACACAACTAGAATATGACACGATACTCAGGTATACTCACGATACTCAGTGCTCTGAGATCTTAAGTGCTTTTGAGAGTGCAGAAAAGACAGGTTTAGGAGAGTGCTGTAGTCTCTCATTTCCAGCCTGTTTCTCATTGAGAAGAAACATGTGATAAGCCAAATACCATAAACCAGATACAAGCCTGGAATTCTGTCTTGTCGTATATCCTAGACACAATTTGTACAATTTGTTCAGTTTATACAAATGGAAAGATGTTTTACTGACTGCCTAATCCTGCAGCAGGCATGTTCACTTTATTTCCTGTCCAGTGACCCTTTTGCACTGACATACAAACTGCAGACTGTCTGTTCTTCCTGAAGGTCTTGTCATTCCTTATCACTGTAGGCATCTGGTTTTTTGGATCCCTTCCTTTTCCAGAGTGAGATGTCATTAGCGTCTGGCTCTTGCAAAGCAGCCGAGGCAGTACAATGGCTGGGAGTGGAGAGTGATGTTGAATGGTATTTGACCTTAACATGGGTCAAAGTTTAAGCATTAGTTTGAAAGGTGAAAAACATCTGCAATTTGAGATGTTTAAAGGTGCACAATCAGTCCTTTAAACTATGTTTAATTTTTTTTTATGAAAGCCTTCTGATTGTCCTACATGTCATTTGCTCTCTCTGCCCAACATCTCTTACTAAGACTGCGTTCCCAGAAATAGTTTTGCACCCAAGAAGTAAGGCCATACAGTGCCCGATGCTATCAAGAAGGACAGTACACAAAGGCCTGCATTAAGTAATCTTGTTAATAATAGAACACAGCATAAACATTTCATTCTAGTTTTCACAGACCGATACAAATTTCTAAGAGATATAAATTTAACAGCCTGCCGCAGCAGCGGAACTCTTAAGCTGTCCATAGGGTTTTACATTTTTCCCTAAAGTCAGGGAATTGAAAACAGCGATTTAATCTTCTGTTGAGATTTACTGGAAAATTATAAGGGAATCCTTTAATTGCATGATAAAATTTATTTGGGTGGAAATAATAAGTAGCCTTAATATTTGTAAAAATTGAAAAAATAAGCTTCTTAAGTGTTATAATTATTTAAAGTAATTTCTTTGGAACTTTATTTAACCTGTTTTGTCTCATGGAGAATAATTTCTCAAGGACACTATTAGAAACATTTCAAAAGGGAGTGCTTTTTATTTTTGACTGCCTAGAATTAGGAAATCCATTCCCCTAGCTCACATTAGAAATGTCCTGAGTAGATGTGAATTAAAGCTTGAAATTTTTAAATTATTTAGTGTTCTCTTTGTTGAAAATTTTTGCAGAACGTATGGAGACAGCCAACAAGCAGCTTGCGGAGAAGGAATTTGAAGGGTCTGAAGACAATCGGAAAACCATCTCTCAACTCTTTGCACAAAGTGAGTTACACAATCACTGTGGGTCAGTAGAAATGCTCCAGTCATCCTGGGAAGGAAAACAATGCAGCAGGTTAGCGTAGTTCAGATCTGATGGTTTTCTGCTGGGACAGAAATCAGGGCAGTGACAGTGCAAAACTGGCAATGGAGCAAGGAGGAGAGATTCAAGAATTTCTTTTCTGTCATTATCTAAAGTTCATCTGATGGCATTTATTAAAGATTTTGGTGCAAAAGTAACTTGCAGTTAAACTGTAAAATTAGTTTTGTATTATTAGTAAAATATTAGTAAAAATTATTAGTAAAATTGATATTTTGTTCACTTATTTCATCACTTGAAAGTTTTGGAATTAAACTTTTCCATGCTGATAAGGCTCCTGACATGAGTTAAGGCCAGTGAGACTGGAACCCGGTATGTCTGCTATCTCTTTCCTCTTTAATTTGTCACTGCTTTTTCCAGTTTGGCAAAACAGGGTATGAGTGCTGCCCTACTGTATGCTGGGCTGGGTAAGGGTCATGAATTCTGTCCACAGCAGTGAATTTATCACACGGCAAACCGAAATGATGGATGTAAAATGCTGCTTTTCCTTTGTACTGAAATGTCTTGAGCCTGATGGCAGTGAGCTAACTTCTCTGTCATCCCATAACATACTCCACCCTTCTGACAATGCTCACTTTTCTCCAATTGTTATATAAAAAAGTAGTGCAATAAAATTGCAAAATAGAGGTTTTCTTTGGTGTAACACATACTACTTCTGCTCTGACAAATGCTGGTGTCCCTCTTTTTTGTTGTCTTTGTCTTATTCCTTGTGGCATTACAAGCAGATGGCTGTCAGGCTGTGAATTCAAAACTCCTGGTGGTAGTGGAAAGTCTGTGAAGTTTAGTCTTGCATTCAGACTGGTTGGGTGGACTTTGAGGTTTATGGGTTCACCCAGAGAGGTGGGAAGGTCAAAACTGTGGGGCCTCATTTCAGTTTTTCCTTTTGAATGAACCATAGTGTTACATTTTGTCAGTCCCAGCATTTCAGGGGGTGCTGTAGGCACTTGTAAAGTAAAACAGTACTCAATTGGGGAAAAGCCTGGAACAAAACCTCCAGAAGCCCTGCTGCAAGCACTTACAGACTAACAAACAGGCTGCTGGCATTGATTGATACCTGCTGGCATAATGCCACCATCTCATCTCTGCCCATTTTCTGCAACACATTTTAATGTGCTGATGCTGTCAGCAACTTCTTTCCTGGGTGGAGGAGAAATACTGAGATGGGAGATGGGGGAAAGAATAGGTAGGTGGTGACATTAGCCTTTGTCCTTGTGTCTTATGTCACTCTGCAGAGCAAACCTGCAGAGTTCTGGGTGCTGTTGGTGGACAGGTTTGTTTTGTAACCTGTGTGTGGGCTGCGTTGATTTCCTAGTAGAAGGCAATCTTTAGCTACTCCAAGTTGCTAAAGCTTTGCTCCTGGCTCTCTGCTGGCAGAAGAAAGGGATTAATTGTGGTCCTGTAAATATAGTTATGCATATGCTTGCACAAACGGGCCTGTGTACTGCTCCATATGCAGTCTGTACTGACACCCAGGATCTAGTTCCTGTTTTTCAAGCCTTCCACTCCTTGTCCTCATTCCTTTGTCGTGGGATATTGGTTTCTGGAATGCAGTTTCTCTGGTGTCATCAGTGCTGGGTGTAGATCACTCCAGGGAGTATTCTGTGGTTATGTATCCAGCAAGTGTGCCAATGTTATCATTGTAGCTGGTTGGTTTGAGCTGGAATGACAACATATATGGAGGACATCAGCTCTGTGTTGTGGCTTTGCTCTACACCCCTGTGTGATAATTTCTCCAGTCCCCAATTATTTTATCCTATTTATGCTTTTTGAAGGCAGTTGCCCTGTTCCTGAAATGCACAGCTGAAATGGAGCGTGAAGTGCTCCCACTAGGTCCGTTTCTTTCTGGAGAACAGCAGAAAAGGACTGACTGCTGTGCCTGGGGTAGCTTTAAAGCATCAGACGTGGACTTTCAGCACCGGGAAAAGGCTTTCTTGAACAGCAGATCTGCTTTTAGCAGTGACAGAACAGATGTATATGCCTCAGTTCTGGCCTGGGGAGGGTTTAAGGACAGTAGAGGAAGACTGGGGAATTCTCATTGCTCACTTGTTTTCTGATTCCTCTGATGGCACTGTCAGCAAAGTGGAACAACAGAGTGTTACTTGGAGGACAACAGCTGGCCCAGGCAGAACAGCCTTCCTGATCAGTGTGGGGAAAAAAAAAAAAAAAGCACAATTTTTCCAGCCACAGAAGTCTGCCATCTCCTCTCCCCAGACTGGGATATCAAAATTACCAAGTTTGTTTTCCACTGCTGAAAGCTCAGAGGTAAAGAGGTGCCAAGTTTCACTAACCATCTGCATAATCAGAGCAAATGACCTAACTGTACTGAGTGATGCACCTTCTATTCCTTCTCAGTAGCATTGTGGTCCATTGTTACTTGAAGGTACCATGCTTGTTTTTCAGAGTTACAAGTCCTTCTCTTCCTTCAAAGCCGTGGAGTTCCCCCTCTCCTCCCCCAACACTCAATTTGCATTCTCTCTTGTGAGAAGTTCCAGTACAATCTTCCGTTTACCTCTGGAATTAAAATCTCCTGAAAGCTGCGTAGAGATGAGTGCTATTGATTAATAACTCTCACTTTGTTTTGATAGACAAGGAAACACAGCGGGAAAAAGAGAAACTGGAAATAGAACTGGCTGCTGCACGTTCCACCAATGAGGACCAACGAAGACACATTGAGATCCGAGACCAGGCCTTGAACAATGCTCAGGCCAAGGTGGTGAAACTGGAGGAGGAGGTAAGGATGCTAGAAGGGAGAAATTAGGGTAGCTTGGGTTCCAGTAAAAGTGGCTGTGGGAATGAGTTTGTCTCGTGCAAATTACAAAAAAAATCTGCTTGCCTCAAATCTTTTTTTATCGGCTTAGCTTTGTGTTGGTTAGCTAAACCACTGAACTGTGCACAAATAAGCCACAAATCTGTATTTCCTTGGAAGTGCTTTCATCTAAGCAGCCATGTTTCATTTTCTTTTTGTTTCAACTGATGAAAGTGGGCTGGAATTGAAATCCCAGCCCTGGCAACCTCCTGAACTTGGCAGAAATTCAGATCTGGATGGACTTTTAACTAATATCAAATGAATAGAGTTTGTCCCCCTGCCAGGTTTGAACCCCCTGCCAGGTGTTCCGCTTACACCAGGTTATCGTGGTGCACAGTGCAGATCACTGTACATGCCCAGCACTTGTAATAAGCTGGGCATGACCTTCGTTGTTTTCTCTCCCTTTCCTCCCAAGAGGGGATAATGCATTTGAGCTGCTTAACTGGGCAGTTTTCACAGCAGTTTCTTTTGTAGCCTTGTCACTGCCACTCATGCATCGTGCTTACCTCACTGGCCTTCTGCGTCATAGTGCCATCCTCTTTCTTCCCAAAGATGCCATTTCCCACTCTGAACCTCTGCTTCCTTTACTCCTACTCTTCTTCCATAGAGAGCCTCTGGAGGATATCTCATGACCGAGCATACTTCCTCCACTGCAGATTTGTTCTCTCCTCCTTCATATTGCCATATTCCTGCCTTCTAGCACTCATCATCACCCTCAGTTGAACACTGCACCTATAATCCTAAAACCCTCCCTTGTCTGCTTCTACTTCTCTCTGTTCGGGATCCCATTCTGCCAAGAGAGGAGGAATGATCAAATGCAAAGTGAACATCCTCCTATCTTGTCTTGCTTGTCTTCCTCCTCTCCCAGGTACAGGTGTAGCTGCCTTCTTAATTTTAGCTGGCTCTTCTCTAAGCTCTGTATGTGCCTCAGTAGCCCTTCCCCTACCACAGAAAGGGAAAGGTTCACTTTCTGTGTTTCTTGCCCTGGTGGCCTTAATTTTTGTTCCATTAGGTATACCATTATAAAGGTATACCATTATACCTTTCTTTGAATCTCTTCCGCATCATGGAATCCCCCCCCCAGTCTCTTCCTTTCTGGATGTTGTTGTAGGGTCACCTGCCATCACACCTTATTAGCCTTTCTCCCCAGTGCTCCACCTTGCTTTCCTTTCTCTACATCAAATTCAGGCAGTTCCCCTTTGCTTTCCAGGCCCCTCATGGCTTACCCAACCCTGTTTCTCTTCTCCCCTTGTTGCTGGGAGAGTGTCTTCTTCCTTTGTCCATCTCAATTTCCAACCTTCCCTTCTTCTCCACCCCAAACAAGTACTTCTGTGCTTTCTTCCAGACTGCCCTCACCTTCACTGCCGACACTGGCAAGGCCACTTTGAAGTGTCCTTTACTGTGATGCTCACAACATGGTTGGCAGAGGGTAGGCCACAGCTCATTCGAACACAGAGACTCTCTACTTGGCCTGCCCTGCGTGTGTGTTGCCTCCTGTTGTCTCCAGTCCCAGATTCAGACTGACAACTTTAAAGGAAATGAGCAGGGAGCTTTCATTTGTAGAGCACTTAGCATTTCCAGGCTGGGGTCCAGTCACTGGGGAGCCAGATTCTGTGCAATACAAATAACAATAATAATAGAAAAAATAATAGTGTCAGAGGAATGCCTAAATATCAGTGGCCACATTCAGCCTTGGATGCAGTTGACAAGTCTATTGATTTCACTAAAATTGCAGCAAGGCCAACTTGCACCTTTGTTGCGCAGGGCGACAGGGAGCTTTAAGTTACAGGGTAATTCAAACATGGCATGATTCTCTTTGGTCCTAAAACTATTGTGTCATTTGATCCTGTAATGTATTGGAGCTCTTTGAGTTTCATTCTGATTTCGGCACTTTATTACACTAAAAGTCTGATGAGTGACTAAGTACGTGGGATGTCCTTGAGGCTTCCCTGGAACTGTTCACGTGCTTGGAGTCAACGCATGTAGAGGAGCTGCGATCAGCTGGTGCCAGCACACACAGTACCTGGCTAGATTGAACTTCCGTGTAGGCTCCCTCAATGTAAAGTTGAAGCCTTTATCTGTAATAATAATAGCATGTTTTCTTTTCAAAAGACCTCTCTTGTTTTGCTAGAATGATTGGGTTCAGTGCTGTTGCAAAGTATTTCTGCCCAGGTAGAATAGTAAAACAGGTAAGTAACTGTGGGCTATATTGCATGATAGTTTAAAAAATGCATATATGCTGATATAGAGTGAAATGCCCTGCATGAGGGCTTGTGGTCATTTCCATCCAACCTTTGCTCGAATCCCAGGGTGCACAGGAAGTGCCACCCTTCCTGTTGTAGATAAATATGGAAGTGTCTTAGTGAGGGAGCAGGAATTAACTCTGCTTTTTCCTAGAGGTGAGGGGGAATAAGGGGAAACAGAAAGCATAAAGAGTCACTTTCGCATGTTTCCCAAATCGCTTTTTAATTAAATACTTAGGATTATAAAGCATTTGTTGCCTCATTAGTATTAAATTGTGGGAACTCCTCAAATCCTGAACTGTTTGGTAACTTTCCAAAAGACAGCCAAGCAACCTATTCAGTGCTCAGGACACCATTTAGAAGGGATTGTAAACATCAGCCTCAGTTAGTGATGTTCAGTGGCCAAGATATGTGAACAATTTGTCAATTATTTCTTATATTTCTGCTATCTTAATCTGAGTTAATAGTCCCTGTAATTATCAGGAATTTCCAAACTAGTCCTGCAGAAGAGGGTGGAGTTTCTTATGCTAAGGTTTGGCAGCCACTCTGGCTCCAGGCTGAGGGGGGTTTGCATATTTCAGTTGTTGTATCCTGTAATGTAAGTTGTCAGCTTTTTTTTTTTTTCCCCTTCCGTTTTGACTTCTTATTAAACAGAGTTACCCTGCCTTATATGCACTAGATCCTTTATAAAAATAATATTTCCATTTTAATGAGAGCTATGAGCCATATATCACTATAACTGAATTTAAATACTGCATTGGAATTGGAATTTCCAGATTCTTTTTAAAATCCATTGTCTGAATTGCCAGTTTGGACAAAACGACACATCTGTAAAATGTAGATACTTGTCCACTCCTGTGGATCTTTGAGAGCTTTTGTGTTTTTAGGATTTTAGCCTCCAACTAATGGATCTCTTGCTAAAGGGAACTAAGAGATAAAGGGATGCTAAATGTGAAGGAGGCAGGAATGATCTCAGCGATACCGAAGTATAGTGTGAAGCAATTGGAAGTAAAAGTAGACAGTCACAGAATACTTTCCCTGATCTGTCAGCAGGGGTGAAGTGACTTTTCAAATTCAGAACAAGCTGCTGCTAAAGTTTTTGATACTGTGGAGTTTATTTCTGCAAAGTGCTGAAATGCTTAAAATGAACTTAGATGTCTCTATAAACAGTAGTATGTGTATGTTTTATATGTAATATCTAAATTTTACTACTTCCCTATCGTACATGAAGATACATATTTATTCATTATTAACCCCTATTTTCATTTCTCTGTTTTCATTCTTCCCTTTAATAGATGTTCCACAGTTACGCATGTCTATAGCTTATTAAAATTGTTTCTAGTGAAGTATCAGTCTGTGTGTTTTAAAATCAAAATTTCAGGTTATTTTCATAACATGCAATAAATTTGAGATAAATTTAATATATTTGAAGTAAAATGCATGTAGGCTTAAAACCACACAATGTGGTTAGTGATAATAATATTTGCAACTAAAGCAATGAAAAGTTCTCATTTTGAAGCATGCATTGTCATGACGGTCTCAATTTTGATGTAAACATTTGAAAGGCTACAGTTGCAGCAGGTTTGTAGCTGGTAGATGGTCACAGATGGCCCGATGTGTGAGCTTTTGCAATAGTCACGTTACCATGATTTAACCAACATCTGTGAGCGTGCACCTTGCGCGCCTTCAGCAAACAAAGCAGACAGTTAAACCTCGCTTTGCTCTGGGCCAAAGGCAGAGTTGCTGGGTTTACAGAAGGGACCATGATGACCAGTCCGAGACCCTGGGTAAAGGCTGGCTTATTGTGAATCCTTACCCAGGCTTCTAATATTGCAGGAGGGAGTTTGATGCCAAATACTTTATCTAACCGCAACTGCTGGATGTAGAGCATACAATTCCTACTGCTTTTACAATTAAAAGTTCTGGACATTCCTTTTTTTTTTGTTTTTGTTGTTGTTTTGTTTTAATTGAACTTGGTCATTTCTGCTTGCCCTGGTTAATTGGAAGACCACATTTCAAATTTTAAAAAGTTTGTGGGTTTTTTTTATAGTAGTATTGCTTGTACTCCTTTGCTCCACCACTTTGCCAGCCACTGTTTTAATGAGTGTCTTAAGGAGACAGCTTTGAAAAATAGTGACTACCACTAAAGATATAAATATCTACTCTTTGCTGTCCTTATGCACACACCTTGCAATGGAAAGAGAAGCCAGAAATCCTCTTTAACGGGTACAAATTGGGGGCTGGAGGAAGGGAAGAGGTTTGAATAAAGTATCTTTTCTAAAATTGTCTTGTATTTAGAAGCTCTAAGATCTTTCAGCCATCAGAATTCAAGGCAAACCAGGTGTGAGAGCTAAGATATTATATTCATTTCCCACTCAACTAATGTGCATGGAAATAGCGCACTATTTCTGTTAACACTGAGAGTTGTGTCTGTGAGGATATGTAGAAATTTGCATTTCCAGATGACTTCTATTGTACTTTATATGCCATGTCTGAGATACTTTCAGAACAGAACTCTGGCTTGTAGGGAAGAGACCCAAAGGAGAGTTTGTGTGCTTGAAAGCTTGTCTGTTTTTTTCCAGTCCCTTCTCGGGGTCTATAAAAAGATATTCCTAGTCTCCACAGTTTTGTCTTACTTAAATTCTTAGACTTTCAGAGCTACGTAACTACTCCTTTCAAGACGGAGTTGCTTTTAAAGGAGACACTTTTTGGATGGCTTGTTGTTCATGGATGGGTAGGATAGAGAGGAGAGAAAAATCCCTCTCTTTCTGTAACTAGTATGTGTGTGTCTTTAATGCCCTGCATTGTAACAACACAGAACTGGCTTTTCACTGTCATGTCACTACCTCTCATATTCTGCCTGTTAGTAGTTTTCCAGAGGTGGCTTTGAGAGTTACAACTTACTTTAACACAAACGGAAAGAGGACATTATGACATTCCCATGCAACAAAGTATTCCCTAGCAAGAGGATAGTGTTACCAAATTCCTTCAGCATGAGTTCTTGCTGAGACCGGTGGTGCCTTACTGGGCCTGAATTCAAACAAACTGAGGGTTCAAAGGCATCCTAGAGGAATATATTTCAACTGCAAGAGGGAGAGGTGGTTTAAACGTGCTTGCTGACTTTTTTTTTTTTTTTCCGCTACATTTCTGCCATAGCAGGCAAATTCTTGTGGGGAAACACATTTTCAGCTGCATTTGAATGGATTCAGCTTTAGGATAAACCAAGAATGTAATGAAAACACCCTGAGTATATTAAACAAACGACTTTGAAGACATCAGAAATAGTGGGTGGGAGACAAGCAGTTGCTGACGAGTGTTACCAATTTGCTGAAATAGGAGCTGTCCAAGATGGGAAGGGTAATGGCTGGGTTTGTCAAAACGCCTGGGAGAGTTTCTGAATCATTGCTAGCTATGAAAGAAGTCTTCTCTTCTTCCCCACAAAATTTCTTTGCTGACTAACGCATCTGGAAGCAATGAATCTCTTTACAAGAGAAGATCCTTCTTTGTCCCTCGCCTGATATGTCCAGGACTGGGTTTGTCCTGCAGAATGTAGCTCCAGTTTGGAGGATGTCACAGCCTCTACCTCCATTGCTTCTAGTGACTGGATGGTGAAAATTCCTTGTTCCTGTGTGTCCCAGCTCCCTGTGCTGTGTGCATGAAACCTCCATGCCCTCTTCAGAACCTTTATTCTGCAAGGACCTCGGGTCCCTGAAAGTGATAGCATGGATTCTTGAAGCCTAAATCAAATGAAGAAACAGGATTTGTTTGGTTTTTAGACTGTTAATCCCTTTTCTGCTGGGCAGTTGTAGTAGTAATCAAATGTCACTATTTCTGACAGGAGTACTTTGCCCCTGACCATTGATTTTGGACCATCCAAATGCTCTCTGCAGCAGAGAAGTCTGCAGGTTGCCTATTGCCAGGCATTGCGGTGTCTTAGGATGTCTTTTCTCCTGTGAAAAGAATTGAGGACTAGTTTCAGTTTTCTAGGTTTAGTGAATTTGTTTAATGGTTTCATCCCCATATGTTTAGAGTGGTTGATTCATTTTCCATTGCTGGAAGCCCTGCAGTTTGGGGATATCGGTGTGCAGACATTTTCAGGCAGTAAATCTTTCTGACTAACTTGGAAACAGATTGTTCTTCAGGTCAGCCAGACTTTTGTGAGCAATGAAGCCTTTGAACCCCAAGCATATGCAGCTTCTCCCAGCTGGCTCCCAACTGCAGAAAGCAATCTTGACCAAGGATAGAGGAAATAAAATGAAGACCAAAAAATTGATTGGGAAGCCAGGGAATCTTTCAGAGGTATTCCCTGCATCAATTCACCTTTTTGTGTATTAGATTTCTGCAGAGTCCTAAACTAGCCCTTGCCTTTATTTTTCTTGTCCTCAGTCCTGTTGCAGAATTTACATAAACCTAGTAGTGGGTGTGAACTGGAGGGTGACTGCTCTTGCCTACAATGGTTTAATTAGAAAATTCTTGATAAAATTAAAGCTTGACCTTTGATACTTGGTTAGGACATTTTCCAAAGCAGTTAGAGATTGACCTGGAGAAGATATGCACATGATTAAAGTTGTGCCATGTGCTGTAGGAATGTGGAGAAAGGGATATAGTCATGCTGAAGTGCTCTGCAGTGCTTCCAGACGGGCACTGAGGTTATTTGAGTTCTTACCATCTTAAAGAGGTGTTATAATAAAGATATTATTATGAATAAAATGCTCTGTATTTTCAGATCACCCTTCAAGGCAAAACATTTACAATATATTATGTGAGCATGAGCTTGCTGCTTAGTTAAATGCAGTACCATCAAAAGGAAAATTACTGTCTTGTCAAATTTATTTAAAATTGTGTACTGAAGGGCGTGACTGCGTCAGTGTAAAGCTTCAGGAATGAACTCTTATCTAGAACACGTGTTCACTGCAAGGACTGTTGCAGAAGAGAGAATTCCAGCGTCCTTTGATGCCATCTCCCCTGTGGTAGATGTAACTGTGGCCCTTGGCACTGAGCAGCCAGTTTTGGTTCTTTGCTGGAAGAGAGAGGGTGGGGAATCCATGGCAAATGACCAAGAACAAGCCTCAGCATGCTGCCTTTTTTGTTCCTTCCATCTCACACATGTCTGCAGCACCCTGGTAATACTCAGGAACCTGTTTCCAATTCCTGTCTTAGAAAAACATGATCATACTCTCAATTTATGGTAACAAAGTCCCTCTGTGCTGGGAAGAATTATTCCAGATCCTCTTTGCATTGAGAGGACAGATCAAGTTAGAAATATTTTAAAAAATATATAAAAAATTAGATTTCACTGCTACCACTCTAGAGAATCCTGGTTCACGGAAAGGTAAAGTGTTCCTCACAAATACTGACAGTAGCAGAGATGGCAGAGCTGGACATGAATGACACTTGCAAAATACGCTGGGAGCTGACTGAGTGCAACAAGTCTGTGAAATGAAGCAATCTCACATATAAAGGACAGTTGTGTCAAAAGACACGTTAGGAAAGCTGAGTTGTCTGGATCGCATATGTACCATCAAAACTTACTGAGCATCTGCATTCCAGAAAAATGAAAATTATTTGAGGGATTTCTGCATTAATTGTGTTTATAAGCCTATAAAAAATAAATACACAAACCCCAAATTTTCTAACATTCCTTATTTTTCCTGATGCTGGAAGATGAAGTGTATTTTGTGAAGGTGAAAAAAAAAAAGTTGTCGTTATGAAAAGCCACTGAACAAGCCTTGCCTGTACTTTAGGTCTGGTGCATGAGTTAGGCATGTGCAGGCAGTGCTGGTGAGTTGGGCAACACCTTGTGTTGCAACGTTTCACCTGCAGGTTCAGCTGATGGGAGCACTTTCAAAGTGAATGTTTCAGTGGAATTTGTGTGTCCTAATTCTCTTTTGGCTGGGCTCTTGGTATTCTTTGAATGCAGGCCAATACGCTAATCCACACATACACGTACTCAGGTTTGTTAATTATGAAACTAGTAAAATGTTGTTAGTGGCTACTTTTGTGAGAATTTTACCTGTATGTTACAAAACTTCTCAGAAATGTAAATGCTTTGTGGTGGGTAATAAGATCTTCCTTTATTTTTCATACAGAAGACTAGGGGAAGAGAGCTGGTTTTCAAGAGATTATAATTCAGCTTGATGCATGATATTTCTCTGCTAGCAAGGTTATTAGGTTGTTCTTTACTCTTGCCCAGGTCAGTAAGGTCTTATGCAAACCCAAGATACCACATTCTCTCCATTTCTGGATTCTGCTGTTGACTCGTAGTTTATAATTTTTAGCTAGTTACATAACCACTGTGAGCTGCTGTTAATCTAAGTGTAAAATGAGTGCATTAATCTACACTTTATTGGAGTCTGAGAACGCTTAAATCAGTGTTATTAAGCACTATAATCTAGAAGAATAAGATCTATTACGTGTAACATTTTTATTGATTTTCTGCAGAGCAGCAGTGGAATATTAAGTTGTAATAAAATGTTCTTGTCCTTCACATTCCAAACAAGCCTGAAATCTTGAGCAATCAAAGAATAAAAATACCTTTCTACTGTACGTGCACTGGTGGGAGGGCCTTTGGCTGGATTGCTCACTATTTATTGTAACTTTGATTATACAATAATTGTTTGGGGAAAATCCTGTAGGGCATCAACATTCACACTGTGAGATTAGAAAGGATACCATGTCTAGGATTAATAGTGTTTGGAGGTTTTTTTCTTTGCTATTCACATTGCAGTCTCTGGATTACCTCAAGGAACAGGAGTGCGAAAAGGGAAAATTTTGAAGAAACATATAATAAATCCTTTTCTTCAGTAAGGTGCAATATAAGAACGGCTCATGTTGCTCAGGTCAAAGCTCAGCAATCCCATTATATTGTCTCCACTGAAATTTGCAGGAAATTCCTGGGGAACGCTATCAGAATTGGGCCAACAAACAGCAATACTTTCCCATAATACTTTCCGCTTCCAAGAAGGACTTCCTGAGCCAAAAGTAGCGTCTTTTGTCTTTGATATCCCTCAGTGGACTTTTCTTCCATGAAGCTGTAGAGTAGCTCTTTGAACTCGCACAAGGGAGTCTGTGTTTTGCATTGTGGTGCTTCTCTAGACTTTGGCTCCAGCTGTTGGGAAAAGTTGCCTCCTTCCTGCTATTTTCAGGGTCTATGACAATCATAGCTAAAAAAAAAAAAGCAATGCCCCAGATTTGCCACAGAAAGCCAGCTAGTTGTCGTTATTTTGTTTCCCTTAACAGGAAACGATGTCCATAGGTGTGTAGTATTTTATATATCAGAATAGAGCTGGGCTTTGAGTATGGTTTTTTTGTTTGGTTGTTCTTTTTTAATATGTGTTTTGGTTTGGCTTTATTCTGCCTGAACTGTGGATTAACCTTGCTTAAAACAGTTACTGAGGGTCTCAGTGTGTTAGTTTTCATTTCTTATTGTGAGACAGGAGAGCAGCTGGGCTTGCAGGATGAATGATGGAGGAGGACAGGAGGGTGAGGGCAGAGGACGGAGCTGGACTTCTCAGGTCACACTGGGCTGGGATGAGTGAGATGAATGCCCCGACAGCCAGAATGAACCTGGCTGAACTGTGGAGAGAGCACAGGTCATGTTGAGTGTATGCTTTGATCCTATTTATTATTTTATTGTTATGAGCCTGGAATGGGATCCTGCAGTTTTTGATTCATTTTCTGCTTAATCTCATAAAAACACTGCCAGCAAATTTCATTATTGCACTGAAAAGTGTTTCCAACTTGTGGACCAGCTGTAATCCTTTGTCTTTGCTACAGTTACCTTGGTAACATGTCAAGTCACTTAAAAGCTCAGTATTATGAACTATATCCTTTCTAGCCCATTGCTGCTCTCAGTCATTTGCAACAAATCTTCAGTTTCCCCATCATTCCCATGGGGTCGCTGAAGACAAAAAGAACAAATACACCTTGCAGGAAAGTGGAGATGGGAAAAATCTGTAACACCTTGAGCATTGAGTCCAAAGTAGGAGTCTAAGGCTTGCTGATAGCAGTCATCTGGACATGTTCTTCCTTGCTGGTGTTTCTGTGCCCTGCAATGTGTGCAAAGCCAGAAGTTCACTCATTTGTTCTCATTTAATTTATGTTGCATTTTCTTCCTTTGTTTCAGCTCAAAAAGAAGCAGGTCTATGTTGAGAAAGTGGAGAAGATGCAGCAGGCCTTGGTGCAGCTGCAGGCAGCATGTGAGAAACGGGAACAGCTGGAACACAGGCTACGGACCCGACTGGAGAGAGAACTGGAATCTCTCCGGATGCAGCAGGTACCTGCTGTTTCCCTGTGCCATACTAGGTTTCTTGTAGGATTGTATGCTATACCCTATGCCACACCTAAAAGAAGAGCAGTGGTATTTTCCATCCTGTAAAATTCACAAATTGTTCATTTAATGGCTAGAATCATGGATTTGCTGGCCATTGTATTGGTTTTATTTGGTTTAATTCTGCCATTCCAAACAGAAAATTTAGGTAAGAGATCAATAAGGGATCCATCACATGACAAGATTCAGACTTAGCTGTATATCTAGATGCTGTTCTATCTTTAAGTAACCTGGTTATATTTACTTTTATATTATTTTTAAAAATACTATTCAAAGTTTAAGATTTTATATAAAATTCATTAACAATTGGCCTGAAAAAAAACCCTTCAGAAGAACTGCATTTGAGAAAAAACAAAACCAAACCAGCAAAACCAATTCTATAAATGCAGCTGATGGAAATGGATGGGAGCTTCATGTAGAGTATGTTCTTGCAGTTGTGATATGAGTCTTCTTCAGTGAAAAGAATGAATGAGAAGTAGATTGTGCAGTGGTGTTATGAATTGGATGCAAAATTTTATTTTTATTTTAACCTATGTCAAACACAGATGAACCGTCAGGTTTGTAAATTTTACTGGAAAGAGAATGCAAGCCTGTGTTCTGAATTGCATTTGGTTTCAGGTTATGTTTATCCCTCAACTTCTGCCTCTGCATAGGAATGGGTATTTATAGCTTACTTGTACTTTTGTATTGATTTTAGTAGGAGTTATGGTAATTTGATAAACCTTTCTGTGTTACCTTTGGAAGATGAGGTGCTCTGAACCCCACAGTTTTTGACATCGAGTCTTTCTCATCATGGTTAAGAATTCTGAGCTGAACATACAATAGCTTGTCTGTGCAATGTATTTTCTTTTAAGGTTTTTTTTTTAATTATTTTTAAGTCACATATCTTGCTGATCACAGATATGACTTCCATATAAAATTGTATTTTATCAATTGAACTGGGAGCTCAGCAACTGCCTACTCTTTCTTGTTTTGAAAGGGAACACTGCCTGTCTTCAAAATCTGGCTTTAGAACTGAATTATTTTTGATCCCCAGCTGCTTAATCTACAGGTATACGCTGATCATATTGATATAATAACCAAATTCTTTAAAAATACTTGGATTTTTTTAAAAAAGGTGTAATATCTTTCATATACTTGTTAGTGTTTTGCTGGAACAGCGTTGGAAGTAAATCTGTGTTACTTTAAGCGTTGTGGATGGGCTGTAGGCATCAGACCTAAATAGCCTGATCCAGATCTCTGATGCGCATATGGGGCTTTGCCCAGGGGAAAAGGCCTTAGGAGGAGTATGTTCCACCTCAGATATTTGCTTGTTTTTATTGACTAGCTCTGGAATGTCACCAGAAAACACTCTAGCATGGGTGCTGTGAGTTAAGCTGTCTTTCTTGGGAGCAATGCTTGGTGTTGTATGACTTTTGGGCTTCCAACACTTGGAAAATAGAGGGAGCCTTTCTTACATTATATGAGCTTGTTTCCTGGTTTTGACAGAGTGAAGCTGCCCCTGCAGATGTTTCAGATTAAGCTCTGAAGGAGACCATTACCATCACCTAGTCTGCCAAGTGTGGCATAGGCCACTACATTTCATTCTGGGGGGTCTTGTGTCCAGCCAGTCCTGCTCTGGACCAGCCTCTATACGTCAGATAAAAATCAAAGAAATTAACCCCGAGTCTTAGAGATGCATCCTGAGACTTTTTTTTTGTTTTGGAAATCAGCGTCAGGGTACATCTCAGACTGCCAACGTCTCGGAGTACAATGCCACAGCGCTTATGGAACTCCTGCGCGAGAAAGAAGAAAGGATTCTTGCTCTGGAAGCTGACATGACCAAGTGGGAACAGAAGTACCTGGAGGAAAGTGTGATGAGACAGTTTGCTTTGGATGCAGCTGCAACTGTGGCTGCTCAGAGGTAAATGAGACTTTTCATAGGGATTATTTTCTTTTTCCAGTTGAATGTCATATTTCCCACCAAGGAATGTTGTCATACCAGCCTCCCATAATACTTCTCCTTGTGGTCTGAACAGCTTCTCAGACTTCTGCATGCAAGTGGAGCTTGGCTGCTTTTCCTGGGAGCTGTGCAATTGCCAACAATTAGAAACTTTTTTCCAGGGGAATATTTCCTCCACATGCAGGGGCCATTTTCCAGACTGGAGTTGTTCTAAGCCTTTCCTAGAAGCAGTTGATTCAAAACTGGATGTATGAGGAATGTTCTGGTTTTTATTTTCTTTAAACAGGAATCAGTACTTGTTGAAGTCATGTGTGATGGGCTAAGCTTGATGATTCACATCATTCACCCTGAATGGTTTGTTTGTTCTCCAGAATGTTTTTGAGCATTACTTTGTAGTATTGTCCTCAATATTGTTACTAACCAGAAACATCTACTAGGAAATTCTGCTCAAAACATTCTGCTGTGTATGGAGAACACTGCTTGTGGGGGTGGGAAGGGAAGGGTGTCTGAAATTTGGTAATGAGCTCACATTCCAAGACGACTGTACAGAAAACACTTATTATGGCTGTAAATAGGCCCAAGTGCTCCAGCTAATTGGTAAACAGAAGCTGTTATTGGAGTGCAGCTCTTTAGCATTAGGTATTGCTTACATATAATTTAATTGCTCACTACTTTCTGGTTCTTGATGGCAGATTTTATTTTAGATTGTTCATGAACCAGATACAAATAGGGATGTTATTGCAGCCGGCTTCCTATCTTGTAAGTTCACACTAGAATTACAGGGGTAGAGTTGCAGATCTACTGTGTTAGTGTTTAAAGACTTATCTTATCTTGCTGCAAAAGCAGGTTGTTATTTTAGGGTATTGATGCTTCTTGTGCACTGTTTTCCGCCTCCCCAGAGATTCTCTAAAGTCTCTTGCTACTGCTTGTCCTTAGAGGCCAAGTTATATTTTCAGCATGCACTGATAAGCAGAGGCCTGGGCTATTGTTTAACATGGAATGAGAAGGGGATGTGTTAGGCATGTTCAGGTTTTGTTAAATGAACAAGAATGCCTTCCAGTCAGGAAAGAGCCAACCTCTATTTTTCCATTTCCTTCTCGCTGCTTCTGCCCTAAAAGACGGTATTCCATTAGCGTCAATGCTTCCGCAAGTTTGTATGCAGTTGGCACCTATACTATCTCTTTCAAAAATAAAGACTGTGAGGGATTCTACTAATTTTAGTGACCACCTGATCTGCACTGTGTACATTGTTTTTCCTCTTTTCTTTGATAGTGGAAAATAGCATCCCTTAGGAAGTTGAGATTACAGGAAGGATACTTTACAACACAGGAATCTGTCAGGTTAGGTTCCTTTGATAAATAACCTTCTTGTGCTCTTCATGTTGGTGTTTTGCTGTTCTTGATCTGAACTTTTGCAGGGTTAAAGATACATTTACAGTGTTTTGGCCCACTGGGTCTGAGAGAACAGATTTCTTATTACAATGAATTAGAGCTTCTGGTAACTCTAAGTTTGTGTGTGTGTTTGGATTTTCCTAATTATGTTAATGCATAGTATTATGTTAATTATATTAATGCATAACTGTATTAACATGGCAGTAACATGCTTTGAATGAGTCATACAGTGATATGGAGTGTAACACTGACTTTGTTCTGACTGAACTGAAACAAGTAGAATTAAATACTAACGATGTTTTAGTTAGTGGACTGAGTAACTATCACAGTGTTAAAACATCAGGTGCTATATGGAATCAGTATAAAGCTATTTTCAGCCTGCTCCCAAATTTTTTGGACCAACCTGTTTAGGATTGTTTAAGAAATGTCTGTGCCTAGTTTCCTTTGATACTCAGGTTCCTTCTATGATACTGTCAGAAAGGGAAAAATCTGATGCAAAGTTTGCAGTGTTTCAGTTGAAGAGAAGTGCCTAGTGTTCTATACCATCCTTCCCTCTCCCCGTGTCCTTGGGTTTGCTTTGTTGGTCAGTTTACACCAGTGCAGTGAATCAGTTAGATTATAAACTGGCCCAGGACGGACAGTAGATTCACTACTATTGTACTGACTCGCATATTTTTGTAATCTGTCTTTCATAAGGACTGGCAGTTGCATTTTTGGAAGACACTGGTCCACTCTAAACTAAAAAAAAAAGTGGATATTCTTGTTTGATACCTTTGAGCAATAATTTTATGCTACTAGGAGGAAAGCAGCAAATTTAGCTGGTCCTTCATCTGCTCTACTGTTTGTTTTCAGAGACACAACAGTGATCAGCCACTCGCCTAACCCTAGCTATGACACCTCCCTGGAAGCTCGCATTCAGAAGGAGGAGGAAGAGATCTTGCTTGCCAACAGGAGGTGTCTCGACATGGAGGGAAGGTAAAATGCTGTCTGGTCCTATCTGGCTTCTTTACAACAGGGACTTTAAATTAATTGTCTGGGTAAATGTCTCAGAATTCTTCTGTCTTCATCGATAGCAGTGATGTGGGATGCCAGACATTCATTTGGCCACGGAAGTATCTACATAGCAATCCAAAACCTGTCTTGATACTGAGGGCTAATGCAAAAGAGTTGTCTTAGATTTTTTTGCATCTAGTTTGTTCCTTGTCTCTCTTCAGGGCATCTTCATCAGACCCTGGGCTCCAGCTATCTCTCAACAGTCTTACAGAACTGTTTTGCTTGGGGTTAGGTTCAGTGCAGACTCTCCAAAATGTGTTGATCCTTTCCTTTTTGTCTCATGTCCTGTCCATAATGCAGCTTTGTCTCAAAGCCACTTTCATGGCTCTTAGAGCAGCTTCCATCAGCCAAAGGCCACAGTCTCATGCATGTGTACAGGAAATCTCATGCATTATCTGCTCTGATGGGCTATGAGCAGCCACTGTTCAGGGCAATAAGCTCACTGGCATCCTACCTCTCTGCGTCCCCAAAAGCCTGAGGGACTCCTAGTCACAGCCATGGGGTACTGAGGCCTCAGTCCAAGGAGACAGGAATACAGGTACATTTTTCTTCTTTGTACTTCTCAATAAGGATCAAGACTCTGCACGCTCAGATCATTGAGAAGGATGCCATGATCAAAGTCCTGCAGCAGCGCTCCCGGAAGGAGCCTGGTAAGACAGACCAGATCTCCTCAATGAGACCCGCCAAGTCACTGATGTCAATATCGAATGCTGGCTCGGGCTTGCTGTCCCACTCGTCGACACTGAGCAGCACTCCCATCCTGGAGGAGAAGAGGGAGGACAAGAGCTGGAAAGGCAGCCTAGGTAACTTTTAAATAAGAGCAGCGGCTCAGATACGCAGATCACTGCTTAGAGGGGAGGCAGGAGCAGCAGAAGGAAGGTGCTGTGTCGGACAGACAGATATCAGTTAAAGCTGACTGCAGACAAGATGGGACACATTTGGAACAACCGCTTGTTTTGATCACTTTTGAGAAATAGTGACTTCTAATATCCAGACTCTGTCATTATACTAAGTAAGCCCTTATTCACAATTTGGTACCTGACTTTAGAGATATTTGAGATCTAGTTTGCAGAGTTCCCAAGTGCTTGTGTTCATCTGAGAGCTCTCTGAAGATGTAAAGTCTCCTTCAGTAGGAGCTGAGATACTTACTAATCAGGATTGCTGTTCTGTAGTGTTGCGTCTGCACTAACATGGCTTGTGTCTAGAATGGCTCAACGCCATTGTTCAGAGAAAATGGAAAGTGAGTTGTAACAGAGCGAATCTTAGGTGACTTATTTTTTCTGGGGGTAGTTAAGCCTAAAGACCCTCCCTGTGAAAGTAATAATCCCTGAAATGTAAATGAGAATCTGTTGCAGCTGATTCCAGAGTGTGCAGATTTACTCTGCCGTAGATGGGATGCTGCTTAGAGATAGGGAATTAGGGTGTTAGTGCCCACTGGCGTATCTTTGCAAGATGCAACGTTCCAATACTGCTGTTTCTCAGGTACTTCAGCATCCAGTGGTGAAAGGTGCTATAGATAGGTGAGATAATGCTGTCTGCTGAAGCACAGAGCACTTCTGGATCCCAGAGCAAGTACCACAAAGGAGTGCAGAACTAATACTAGTTAGTTTTCTGGGATTATGAGATTTCCTTCCCTTTTTCCCCAAAGGTGTTCTGCTGGGAACAGAATATCGCTCTGAATCCATTCCCTCCACCCCTTCTCCTGTCCTTCCTTCCACACCATTGCTGTCAGCTCACTCGAAAACAGGCAGCAGAGACTGCAGCACCCAGACTGACCGGGGGAATGAGCAGAACAAAGCTACACCTTCCACTGCAGCTCCCACACCAGGACGACTCCCCGGTACCAGCCTGGCCTACAGTGCGGACAAAACAGGTAACAAAGCTCAGCTCTCTCCCAGAGGGTTCCCTGCCACTGACTCACCATCGGTTCTGCTCTGTGGGACCGGCCCAGCTGTCCCTTTTTGCATTCAGGAAAACTGGATTTAGTTTTTGTGGGCACAAATGGGTTTCAGAGAGAAGCTTGACAATGTTCTGAGGGATCTCAAATGCTCTGAAGGGAAAAAAAGCCCTAAGAGCAGTGGCATGGGCATGGACACAGTGGAAAGAGAGGTATAACAAGATTTATGTATTGGAGTAGGTAGATGCAAAGTCCAGGATAGTCTCTGAGTCAGTGTCTACTAAGAATTGTGAGTAGTATGTGAGGTTTAAACAGCATATGAAAATGGGCTGTAGAAACTGGCCATTGTGTTTTAGTAGGTATTAAAAGCAAAGTGCACTCAGATAAGGGGTGGGGGGCTGGGAGAAGAAGGAAAGGTAACTATCAGGATAAAGCTGTCTTCATTATTGTTCTGTCCCGGTCGCAGGACCGACTTTAGTGTTGGCACAAGTAGATCCAGTTCACAGTGACTGTCACAGAAGCTGCATTTGCTTCCCACAGAGCTGTGAGCTGGCAAGAGCTGCTCATTTTCCAGACCATGCTGCCAAATCAATGCAGATTACACAACCTTGCCTCTTCTACTTACAGACACATTACAATTATGTTGTTCTTTATGGAAGAGTGAATTTGGCTGGGCTGCTGTGCGTTTTGCCCATGCTATGCTATTTAATGGGTATCGAGGGAGACGGGGGAACAGGTTTTGTGGTGGAAGTCTACACTGAGTACATTGGTTTAAATGCAGTCACTCCAGTTTTATATGCCCTTGTGTATCAGTGGGAGATACCCAAAGGGAATTTGATAAAATATCTTTATTTGTCTGGCTACATACCCGAAGAATTGAATTTTTTAAAAATTAAATAAGGAGTTGTTAGCTGTCTTTTGGCCAAGGACAGAAGCTCACTTTTAAAATGTTAATGTAATTTTTCTAACCTCGAATGAAGTTACAGCTTTGATTCTCTGTCTCTTGTTTTTCCTCATTACGTAGATGGGCCACTCTTCCACTCCAGCACTCTTGAAAGAAAAGCCCCTGTTCAGACCGTGGGGCAGGACCTCCCAGATGGAGAGATGGTAGAATACCTCATCTGAAAGGCTGTACCAGGATCTGAGCTGGGATATAGTAGCAAGAAATTTTTAAAAGACATTTTTATTGGGGAAAAAATGTAGTACCTGAGTAATAAAAGAACACTCAGCTGTTTGTTCTTGTATATTATGTCTCAAAAGTATGGACAGGTTAATTTATAATTTGTTCTAAATTATAAAAACACATAACACTTGTTCTTTGGAAGTTTCCCCCCCTTTTTTTTTAATACTGGATCTGGTAACATCTGGAGAAAAAATGAGAACTTAGGTGCACTACATCTGGTGTTTCATTTCAGTATTTTTAAAGTCTCTTAAACACAAGTACCTACTCTCACAGCTGTTGGTTAAATGTCTAGCTTGAATGCAGTAAGATGGGCATAATGGCCTTATAAGGATCAGCACCAGGGACTTAGTTGTGAGCATCCCTTAATGGTTGTAGAATACAGGTGTTCTGAGAAGCTTTTATAAATTTGAGCTGTGATCAATGGAGATTTCTCTTTACACTTTCTCTTTACACTCAACATAAGAACTCAGAATAGGTATTTTACATTGATAGGCTGCAAAGATTTCCATGTTCAGTGTGGTAACTTTTTGGTTTTTGGTTTTTTTTTTTTTTTTTACTTCCCAAATTGTATTATTTTATTCTTAGAAAAAAAATTACTTCAGTAATTATTGTCACATTTCACATTTTTAGTTTCATTGAAAGATTTGCCACACTTTTATACTTAAGTACTTTTTCAATAATTTATACAGTGGATAGTAAATAATATATTGCATTCATGTTTTACATAAATTAAAAAAGGAGAGTTTACAGGCTCAGTTCTGATCTGTTAGATCAGATTTTTGCCATTGTAATTCCATTGAATTTAGTGGAACTACTCCAAATTTATCGTAGTGCAGGTGGCAAGCTCTGTTGCTTTTCAGTGTTAGCAACTTAATCTACTGCATCTGTGGAGATATTTCTCCGTAGCAGATTTTTTCTATAGTTCAAATGTCTGTTTACTTTGTATGTCCCTCCTCCTTGAAGATATTAATTCTTTATCGTATAGCAAAGCCTCAGAAATAGAGCCTTAAAGAGGAGCTCTGTGTAAGGTTTCAGATTGCAAATTCTCTCCTTCCAAAACATTCTTTTTCATTGAACTGGGGAGAGCAGCTTAAAGAAAGTCCCAGAGGCATTACAGAAGAATGTTACACATTTAAGTCAGGTTCACTTTCAGATTTTTGGGAACTAGCATAGATGCAGCAATACTTTGGTTGCAGATGCTATAGGGAGATGTTAAAACCAGTTGAGTAAACAAGTATCTTTTTGTTACAGTTTTTTGCATTTTATTAAAACACTTCAATATTAATTTCTGTTCAAAACTACTTTTTGTTTTAATTGAATGTTAAAATATTTAATTAGCCAATGGTTCCGTGTTGGGAACCTGGTTAGTCCCAGCTTTCTGTGCAGCATTAGAGTAGCCAGCTTTTTATTTCAGATCATTTCACCCCAGAAATAAGGAAAATCAGCAATCATTCAACAGTTAGTAAATGTCCTCAGTTCCTAGTTAGTTGACACTACTGATATGGTGTCCAATCAAAATGGCCTTACCAGATCAACAGCTGTAACATGAATTCCTCAGTGGAGGGTTGGAAGGTGAAACGAGGTGCCTTTTGTCTGCTGCACAGGTGACTTCAATGCCTAACGGTCAGCCACGAGTTGGATTCTGTTTGTCTTCTAGTGATCATCACTTGAAAAACAAAGAAAATGTTTCCCCTCATTTCTAGCAGGTTTGTTGCTTGCTAGTGTTCTTCAGGCTGTATTCCTAGATTCATAGAACTTAGAGATGCAAAATGCATTTAATAAGATATGAACTAAATCTAAATAGCCTGGCTTTACCAGTGACTGCTCTAACAGGCAGCACAAACTCCCTTCTGTCACCACTACTTAAGACACTTCAGGGCTGAACTTTAAGGCTGTGACTGTCTCTGCTGTATGGGACAATGTCTTCCTGGACAGTGCAGTAGACTTTCCCTAAGTGTATTCTAATAATCTGTCTGAATTGGTTCTTCACCCTTTTTTAGACAAACTCTTCACGGCCTTGTCATTCTCATCTCTGAGAATGTCTTACATTTATTTCTCTTGGCTTAATTCCAGCCCATTATATGAAGTAATGACCACTCTGGATGACATGATTTCTCTTTCTCCTGTACAGTTGTTGAAAATGCGGGAGAAGCTTTTCTCATTAGCTCAAGGTGTCCATCTTTCTGTCTTTTCAGCATAATTTTTTCATGTTTTATTTTGTGGTTTGAACTTAGAATGAACAGTAAGGGAGATCAGATGCCACTGAGTGTCTGTGTGGGAGAGGGGGAGAGATATTTGAGTGCTATTTTTCTCTTTTAAAGTCAGGAAAAATTATGTTCCATCTTTATAAGTTCTCAGCACTACAAAAGAAGGTTTGCAGCTGTAGAGCTCTAGATAAACAGTTCCAACTTGCTTGATTAACATTAATTCTAAAATGTCTAGGGAAATTTGGATCCTTTGCAGATAAAATCTGTTTTAGAAAACTGATTTTCCCCAATCAATACTGGCTGTTCAGCTGGACTACGTAAAAATAATTTGTTTATCCTCCTTGCAGCTCATTGTTTTCAAACTTAATGCCTCTGTAATCTGTTTTTACAAAGGAAAAAGGGCATAATAGCTTTCTGTGAATAAAATGCAGAGTAGGACAGCAACTGTCTCCTCCAAAAATGAAAGCCAAGTGGTCTCTGACAGTCCATGGCATCAGGCTTGCAGGAGCCTTAGAAGTTCTATGCCCATGGAAGTCAATTTTTGAAGAAGATGGTGCAGTTTTACATTGTTTAGGTCAGGTTCTTTGCCCTATTTTGTAACTCTTCCAAAAGCAAAACTCACACAATTTTTGCTTTTGACATAGAAGTTTGAGGTCATCTTCCCGTGCTGACAAACTAGGAGCCATCAGGAATGTATTCTTTTCCTTGAGCTTCCTCAGAGCCATCCTGATGTGAATGTAAAAGAGCTGCTTGCTTTGAGGAAGATGTGTACTATAGTCTTCAGTCTCTCTGTACAGATTTTTATTTTGTTTTTAAACAAAAACTGCTTTAAGGAGACAAACTGCACACCTAGTTCCTTTTCCTTCTGTAGATCTTATTTCTAGTAGAAAGTGATTTTTAACACAATGATTGCAATGACCTTCTTTGCAAACCAAAATTATAGACTAAGAGTTTTTCTTAAACTCGGGTATTAGAAGCAGAATTGTAGCTTTTATAAAGAAAGCCACATATTCTTCTTTGTAGAGCAAACCAAGAAAATCAAATTTAGTTATTTTTCCTCTTTCCTTTCACTGCTTACAAAATGGCCAAACTCACAAGTCCTTCCCTTGGGCAGTTCCTTTGGGATTTAATGGCTCAGGGAACAGCCTGAGATCTAGAGGCTTTTATTCCCATCTGGCCCGATAGCTCCTACCTGGCAGCTCTTGTGGGGGTCTGGAGCAGCAGTTTTCTGTGGTCTGAGGAATCATGGGGATCTGTGAATTGCTCCTCAAGAGTCTGCAAAGGGTGGTCAAGGTGTTCAGGGGCTGAAATTCTTTATGCGTGGTCTCTGCCTCTGTTGTCAAGTTTGTAGAGTGAGAGGCTGAAAACTGGCATTAGCTTTCCTTCGTTTTTGAAGCTGCCTGAGCAAGGAGACTTGCAGAGTTTGAGGCCAGAACCATTTCCAAGGATACCTCCTGCTCCAGGAGCCGTCACCGATGACCAGCAGTGTGTGAGACATGTAACAGCCGCATCCCATGAGCCGTGACACCCATACAGTGAATACCCACAACCGTGGCCAGAAGATGTGCGCTTTTTTTGTGAAGTGGTAACAACATAACCTCGGGGCAGTCAGGACAAGCAAAACCCAGGGCGTAGTTTGGCTTTCTCTCCCTCCTCATGGGGGCTGGCACAGGTAGCCCAGGGTTCACTGTGCTGCTTCATGCCACAGCCAACAGGATTGCTCCGTGGCAGGGGTGAGGGGCTGTGGGGTGTGTGTGGGGTCTCTTTTCATGTATTTGTATAGGAACTCTTTTTTAAAAACTAGCATTTTTATGTCTAGAACGTTAAAAAACATTGTAAAATGTAATTGTACTGTATTTATGAAGAAAATACATTTCTTTTCAAAAAGATCTTATTCTAAGTTGGTCTGACTTCCAACACCACCATCTCGTAGGCTTTCAGAAGCATGGAAACCCCTGTGGTTTGCACTGTGCTGTGCAGCCATACCATTAAGCCTGTGCTTGACTATTGAGATTTTAGAAAAAGGTTACTCTGTGCCCTCCTAACTCAAGCAGAACCTGCATGGCTCTGAGTTCTGAAGTGTTTGAACACTTGATTTCACTCAGCTTGAGCTCTGCGTAGGGTCAGAAGTGGAGATTCTGGAATAACTGGAGAGCAGTCTGGAACAATGTAGCTCCCAAGCCTGCGGGCAGAGCTGGGGAATAGCTGCCCTTCAGCTTTGGCTGCGGAGCAGGGCTCATCCCCAAGAGGTGTCACTCAAGACTCCTGTCCTGTCATTTGGATCTCTTCCACATGTAGAGAAGGAGCTTTGGGGGGCAAATGGCTTCAAACCAATTTCCCTTTCAGCAGGGTTGCGCTCTAAAAGGCGAGAAACAAGTGACCAGTTAGCTACTGCTTCTTTAGGGTCCATAATATCAAAGCATAAATTAAAATATTAAAAGTTTGCAATTTCACAAACTTAGAATTTGTGTCAAGAGAACGATCTTTTCAATATAAACATTGGACTGAATTGTGGATTATATTTTCCTCTTTATTTAAACCATCAAGTTTATTTTGTAACTTGTGAACTGGGCTGTTTTGTAATTCAGCTGTTGGAACAACCCTAAAGTTTTTGAAGATTATGGCAGCTTGAATTCTAGGCAAGAAAACAAAAAAGTAAGTGTAAATATGCACTAAGAGATCCTGTAAATGTCTATCGTTGTTTGTAGGTAGCTATAAAAACATTTCATGTGTTTTTAAAGAATGGACCCCGTGTTTCCAATTTTTTCCACTGATTTTTTCATTTTGCAGTAAATTTTCTTGGTATGAAAACCGTATTGATTATAAACCAAAACCAATCTTTACCTTATCTAGTCCTTGCTGCAGCCTGACCTCTGTTTTTAAGTTTCCAACTCCTTACTGAAGATTTTGCAAGATAAAATAATCGTCATTCCATGTCTTCCCTTATTATTCCCTTATTATTATTCCCATGTTATTTTTTTCCTCTGACTGGCCCTGCAGCTGCACAGAGCTCTGCAGGCTTGCACACCTTTTTAATAATCAGATTAACAGCACTTGCATACCGTCACTTTGGGCTGCAGTGCCAGTGCCAGTCACTCTCCTTTGGCAGCTGGACCAGTTTTTGGGTGTCTGAGGGTAACAGCACATGTGACCTGCAGGTCACGTGAGTCCTTTCTGCATCACGGTCTTCAACAGACCAAGGTGGGTTTTTGTTGATATGTTTCGGTGCATTTCATTGCCTCTGATTTATCTCTCCTCCCTCGTCATGCTGTCAGAGAGAGGGAGCAGGGATTACTGGTTGAAAGGGGTCAGCCTTGCTGCATTTTCACTGTTGACTTTTTAATTTGATCTTAACCCAGTTGTCGCCTCCCCTGGTTGCCAGTGCTGTAATAAATACCAGTTTGATACAGCTGGGGGCCAGTGGTCAGTTCAGCACATATATACCCTACGCCTTCAGGCCTTTTGATGTTGTTTCTATAAATCTCTCTGGCATGCCAGAGCAGAAACCAGGAGACCAAAAAAAGACAACTCAGCCAGACACACATCCCTCTCTTGTCGTCCCCCCCCAAAAAAAAAGGCTATAGAAGCTAGCTAATAGTTGGCTTATTTAACAAAAACAACCATGGCCTGTCTGCACATGGGTGTGAGGGAGGGCTTGGATATTTCACAACACCCCTGTTAGCATGAGAGCTGGTCAGTGTGGCTGAAGCCAAACGCCCACGGCGGCCTGTGAAGATCTCACTGTGACTCTGGGGAGCAATGAGAAGCCATGGAAGGGTAATTCGGGTTTTCATATCCCTTTACCTTTCCTGGAAGTGTGTTGACTCATCCAGTTGGACATAACCATCTCCTGGAGGCTGTCCCTTACAGGTGACCACTCTGCTGGATGCATCTATTGGACATGTGCATGGTAAAGACATCTCCTTTGATCCCACCTTCTGCTCTGCAGCCTGCCAAGATTTGGGGCTTGAAAGGAGAGAAAAAGATTAAAAAGTTACCGGGTTTGTTTTGTATATTTTTCCTGTCAACTGTCTCAACCTTTAAACAAAAGAGCCCCTTTGCTCCAATGCCTGGCTGAGTACAACTTCAGTAGCGGTAACCTGTTTCCCAACAGTCCCACTGCTCCTGGGGGTGCCGGAACCTAAACCTAGGTTAGAACCTGAAACAGGTCCCAAATATTGCACTGCCAGATGCATTGTTTTATTTATGGTAAAGCACTGCCTGACATTGCTTTTAAATAGCTATAAAGAAAAGCAAAATTCTGTAATAATGCAGGATGTTCCTGGAGAGAGCTCCCTGCCTCCCCTTCCTGCTCCCCAAGAAAATATTAGAGCATTTTATATATTCTGGAACATTTATCTGAATTTTCTAAGAAAGAGCAATATAAAATGGCAGCAAAAGACTGACTTCATAAAGGTGTCTTTAAAGTGATATTTACATACGGTGACATGTTTGAGTGAGATAATCTTTACTTTGTATTTTGGAAGTAAACTTTAGAGGAAAATTTTCATTAATCTGTTGCCAAAAAGAGTACTAACTTTTAAATATAAGGCCTTTTTATGTACGTAAATATATATACACACACATAAATATGTACAATATATGAAGCTGGTAGTTCTAAGAACCTCATTGTACAAGCTGAAATTTTCTTTTGTTGCTGCACTGAGCTGCAGTACCATGAGCCAGGTGCTGGGCAGCACACAGCCTCTTGCCTTATTAGGTTTCAGAGTTAACAGGGCTCACCTAAGCTGCTTTTGCGCTCTGCTTCAGGCCTCCTGCAGCATCACTGCCAGCACCCAGTGCAGACTTGGGCTGGACTACTTCCATTTGTTTCTCATTTTGAAAGGCATTGCATTCAGATCACAAGAACTAGCGCCAGTTTTTATTAAATTACCATTTTTGGCGGTTGGCAGGAGGAAGCAATGCACTGGGGCTGCCTAGGGCTGAGTCGGAGCCCTGCCAGCCAGCAATGATGCTACACAGCAGCAATCCCAAAGGCACCTGGCTCTTTCTTCACCTCCAAACACCATAGGCTTTTTTATTTTGTTTGTTTGAAAGGGTTTGGCTTTTCTGTGACCACCCCGCAGAGGGAGGCTCTTCCTGGGTTTGGGAGGGAAATGCTTCTGCATATTTCCCTGCTTGTGAAAGCTTCCAGTGGGGCTTCCAGTGGGACTCCCAGCAGCTGCTGAGCTGCATTTCTGCTCGCTGCCCAGCTGTCCCTGTCCAGACCCCAGCCCCAGTGCTGTCTGCAGCAGAAGGAAGAGGAACCCACAAGCATTTTCTTCCTGGAGGCAAAGGGGCAACCTCCAATGAGGACTGTGTGACTGCTGTGTCTGGCACCCTGCGTGTTCTGGGAATGCACCCCGTCAGTCCGTCCTGTTCTGGGAAATGCCCTGGAAATGTGGTGGTAGGTCAGTCAATGGGTTTTTTTCCAGATAAACTTTCACAGAATCACAGAATTGTCAGAGTTGGAAGGGACCTCTAGAGACCATCTAGTCCAACTCCCCTGCTAAAGCAGGATTGCCTACAGCACATCACTCAGGACTGCATCCTGAGTGATGATGCAGGTCTTGAAGGTCTTCAGAGAAGGGGACTCCACAATCTCCCTGAGCAGCCTGTTCCAGTGCTCTGGCACCCTCACCATAAAGACATTTTTTCTGATATTTGAATGGAACTTCCTNCTTCTCTTCTCCAGCCTAAAGATTCCCAGCTCTCTCAGCCTTTCCTCATAAGTGAGGTACTCCAATCCCTCCATCATCTTTGTTGCCCTACACTGGACTCTCTCCAGTAGTTCCCTGTCTCTCTTGAACTGGGGAGCCCAGAACTGGATGCCGTGTTCCAGTTGTGGCCTCACCAGTGCAGAGTAGAGGGGGAGAATGACCTCCATCAACCTACTGGCCATGCTCTTCCCTGTGCAGCTCAGGATTCCTTGGCCTTATTGGTGACAAGGGCACATTTCTGGCTCATGGAGAGTTTACTACCTATCACGCCCCCCAGATCTTTCTCAGAAGTGCTTTCTAGCAGGTCCGCCCCTAATTCATCTTCATCCAGCTCATTCCCATGCCTTTGCCTTCCCTGTGCAAAACTGAGAGCATTCCAGGCCCTTTTATCATCCTCAAGATCTTCCCTAGAAGGAAATGCTTACCCTTTCGATTTATCTCCATGATTAAATCCTGAGTCAATGGAAAGACCTCAGTGCTGGGCAAGCACAAGTGTGCTGATGTTTGAGCATCTCTGCTGCTTTCCAACCTGCAGCGATGCATTCAGAGGCTGGTGGAGGCTGCTGGGTGCTCTTCTGGGGGCTTGATCAGGCAGTGAAACAAAGATTTCCATCAGAAGTTGTTTACAGAGAGCAGGATTATGGCTTGCAGATGCTTTGGTTCTTTTAGACACTGAAGAGTTCCAAGAATGCCACTTCCTGGGGGAGGACAAAACAGTTCCTGCCCCACTCCATGTCCCATCTCCCCAGCCAGGCAAGCCCCACACTGGGACAGCTGAGAGGGCACCAAAGGCTCAGAAAAAGAGAAAACAGAAGGATTGGGAATTGCTTAATTAGAAACAGTTTTCTCCTTTAATGTTCTGCAATTACTTTGAGGTCAGTGGAATTATTAGTATTATTAATCACTGAATTTCCAGAGAACTAGAGTTAATGGTACCATAATTGGGGCATACTGTACAGCAGTAATTGCTAAGTGCCAGCAGGCAGCTAATTAAGTCTTCCAGCCCTTCTCTCTAGGCAGATCTTACTGCTTCTAAGTCTGCATCATGGAGAACTTGGCTGCAGAGGGTTAAAAGCTGGAGTTAGTGCACCAGCAGCCCATCCAAGCTGAGGCTTTCAAGGACTGTGCCCACATTTCCAACCCTGCCCCTCACATCTCAGGTCACTTGCCTTCAGGTGGCCTCAGCATGAGTCCCAAGGTGGGCAAGGAAAGGTGCTTGCTTTCTTGTGTGATGTGTGAGGTCCTCCAGCTGAAGCTTGGCCAAAGTGCTGATGTTTTGGTCCAGGACAGGCTGAGATAAAGCCTTTCTGCCCAGGTTTGTTGCTTAATGAGGTTGTTATTGCTCTGTCTGCAGGGAGTGAAAGGGGATTTCGATAGTAAAGTATTGCCGTGCTCTGTGGCCAGGAAGGTAAAAGGCAACTTAAGGATAAGGAGTGAAGCGTGGTGGGTTTCAGGGTGCTGAGGTAAGGGATTTCCCAGTCCTCCAAATGAAGGTCTGGAAAATCCCTTACCTCAGCATCCTGAAACCCACCATGGGACAAACAGGAAGAGCTTAAGAAGACACACCACCGTTTCAACATCCTCCAGAACAGTTTGTCCAGCTCTAGTATAGTCAATCACATGTGAGACAGTCCCCCGCAGCCTGCTTTGCAGGCCCCCAAACACTTGGACCCCCTTGCACTGTGCCTTTCCCCAAACACCCACCCCTCCTGTTGTGGCTCTGGACCAGGTACCACCCTCTCAACCGCTGCAGGGAATCACCCTTTGCTGGCACATCTATCTCCTGGCTCCCCTCGCAGGTGGGACCCTGTCCCCATCGAGTCCCTAGCCCTGCCCTGGGCTCTCCCTGGGTGCTGGTTGATCTTGCTGGCCATGGTGGGCAGCATCTGCCTTCACAGCAGAAAAACTTCTGTCGCTGCCAAAGTGTTTCTGGCAACTGGAGAGCACGTGAAAATGTTTGCATCCTAACTCTAGAAGGAAATAATAATTGCAATGTAATTGCATTTAGTGCCAACTGCAAATTACCAGCAAGTGGAAAATGAGGAGGTTAAAGATGACTAAGTAAACAATACAAATTAAAGATGTAGCCGCCAGCGTAGCCGTGTGTTACCAGTAAAACTCAGGTTTAACCTGGAGGGTCAGAACAGTTTTAGGACACGTGCAGACGCGCTGGGTAGCATCTGCTCCCCCCAACATCCAGCCCCAAATGAACACTGCTGAGTTCATTTGTACCCCTGCAGTTACAAACCTGAAATTCAAATTATGCCCAACCCACAGCCTGTTAAGATAATGAAACCTAAGTTTCTTCTGTATTTCAGATGCCTGGTGTAATGAGGCCAAGCAGCCGTGCCATGGCAGCCCCCCTCCCATGTGGCCATTTGGTGGTTTCACCCTCAAATGCTGCTGCCGAATCTTCACCCCAGGCCTGGACAGAAAAAAAAACCAACATCTTCTGGAGGCACTGAGCAAACCAGGCTTGAACTGGCCATGCTTCAATGCTGACCCAAGTATTTATTCTTTATAATTATACACCAGAGGTTCGGGGGGCTGGCACTGCTTTATCCAGGCAATGCCAACAAGGTGATGCTCTGCCAACAAGGTGATCCTCCTTGCAATGGCACAAAGCTCAGCCCATTGCCCTCCTTCACCAGGCAGGTATGTCAGTGGGCATTAGCCAGCTTTCAGGCATTGGGCCAGTGAAAAGGTGCATTTTCCAGTGTCCAGGCCATCAGGGAGACCAGACTGAGCTGGGACAGGTCACCCTGAGGGTCCCTTGGCCACAGTGGCTGCACCAGAGGCACTGCTGGAAAAGTCTCTCTGCGCCTGCAGGGCCTCTTTCTCTGTTTTTTTCTTTTTTTGTTATTATTGTTGTTGTGGGTTTGTTTTTTTTTTTAATGCAAAGAAAGGGAGCAACAAAACCATATGTTCGGGGAGGTCGGGGACAAATTACGAAAAAGTTGTGTTCTGGGTTAATGTTAAACATTTCACTGGCACTTTGTCTCCACGTGTATGCAATGGTGGTCTTTGTTTTAAACTGGCCATAGTAGTTATCCCACAGCACTGAAAGTAAATAAACCCCCAGCAGAGTGTTTGAGCAGCTTTTATGGCTAAATTCATGCTCTCATGTTTTTTTTTTTCCCCTTTACATAGGGGCCATTGGGGAAAGCAAGCAATGTTGATCTTGGAGGCACAGAGCTGTGCTGAAATTGTCTTCATATTTTTAATTATGGTGGGTTTTAATCCCAATCCCAAACTTCACTGGACAGCTTAAATTCCTCTTGTAATATCTCCTAAAACCTCTGAGGTGGGATGCCTCCAGGAGCAGAGATGTCCCTAGAAAGGTGCCTTGTGTCCTGGCTAGGCTGCAGCTCCAGGGTTGCTGTGTTCAAACCAGCTGAGGGTGGAAACTGCCCAGGGCAATTTGAAAAAAAAAAAAAAAAAAAAATATCCTTCCTTGATTCCCCTCCTGATTTTCACAGAAAAGCATAATTTAGAAGGAAATCTCCTGCCTGGTGAGTGGCTGTGCTTCCCAAACAAGGGGTTTCTGGCTAATTCAGGGTATCATTACCAGGGGCCATCTATCTCCTCTTATTATTTGTCTGATACTTAGCTATTTCCCTGCCTTCACATCATTTGTGCATCTTCTTCTTTCCTCCAGCTTTGCTGTACTTCTAAAAAATGCCACAATTCCCAAATGTTCAGGTTTCTGTTTTGTGTTTTCCTCTGCAAGCCCTGGGCTGCTGTCTGGCTCCCCGCTTCCTCCCAGCATCTCTGCTTCGCCCACCTCGGGACTGGTCCCCTCCTTCCTCTGCACAGAGGCGACAGCGACATCAACCTCATCTTAACTGCCAGCTTTTCGTGCTTTGCTGGGTAAGCACCTTTGAAGCAGTGCTTCACTGCTCCGAGGAAGAGCACCTGCTGGAGCCAGCATTTGGGGTTTTGGAACGCAGGATTTATTCCAAGCTTGTTCAAGCAAAACACCAAAGTTTAGCAGCAGCATTTGGGTTTGCACAAGGGCACTTCCACTCGCAGCTCAGCACAGCCTATAGCAAGAAACAAAGGAACTGACTGCTAACTTTCCTAATGCTGGTGCTTAAAAAAAAAAAATAAGTATTTCATGCTTCATAAACATACTGAATGAGAAGCACGTCTCATTTATCACCTAAATAATGCTATCAGTGTCCACTCCGTGCTGCGGGCAGGATTCTGGCGCCGGTGATGGACAGTGCTCTCAGCAGAGGGGATAAACAGGTCGATAAGAAACTGCAGCCCAGGGGGCTGGAGGTGCTACAAGGCAGTGTGGTTTCAACAACCTTGCTGGGACCCTTATTAAATTCATTTGTGCTTCTGAAAACAATTGGTGCCTTGTTGGCTTACACGTAGCTGTAAAATATTGGTCTGAAGGAGGCATGAAATGTTTCGCTACCCTGCGAGATCAGCCCAGAGCTCTGTCAGAAGACCAAGAAGCACAGAAACTAAAAATGCAATTAACTTTAGAAATAATAATAATAATAATCAGAACAACTCCCCACCCTTCTCTCACTGAGCACATCAAAGTCTGAGAACAGGAGGCAAGACCAACTGCAGGAGGACAGATGCAGGTTTGCTCCAGTGTTGCAAAAGAAACATTACAAGTGATGCAATACTAAATGATGCATTTTTTGCAGTTGCATCTTTGCAACCTAATCTTTTTCTGCAGCATCTTTACACTTTGCCATCTACTGAAGCAGAGCTCACAAGCCACGCCTGGGCAGAGACATTAAGCTACATGGGCTGTCCATGGCTCAAAAGCATCCCTGCTGCAGGGCACACATGAACATCCCTGCGGCTGAGACAAACCCTCTCTTCTTCCTGCAGCCCCTTGGGGTCCATTGCAGGAGAATGGGCCAAATCCAGCTGGAATTTGTTTGCCCTTTCCCTGTTAGACCTGGCACAGCCTGAAGTCAGTGCCTTCACCACTGTTGCAGCCTCCTCACCCCATCCTAGCTGCCACAGATGCTCAGGACCAGAGCACACCAGCTGTGGTGGATTTCATGGGCTACCATGGCCACCTCCAGCCTTGGGGCGAGCCACCTTGTGTCACCTTGGCCGGGTACTGCCCTCTCAGGCTGTGTTTGCGGGATCAAGGCAACTCATTTCTCAAAAGCCTCTAGATGGCAATGTCTTGCAGCTCTGCTGAGGCGCCTCTTTCCTGGCTCCCGGAGCTCGCTGGTTAAACTGTGGCTTGTGGAACAACCGACTTCGTTGCCAGCGACACTTGGCGTTGCATCCTGCCCAGAAAGGAATAATGCTTCGAGCCTGGTGATATTTCTCAGCACCTTTTTTGTGTTGCTACCTGCTGGTTGGCTGTGCAAGGGGATACAGCATTTCCCTGCTTCTGCAGCATCTCTCCGGCAGACCCAGTGCTGTGCTTCTGGAGCACGGAGCAGAAGGACAAGCTGGTGAGCATGTCTCAGGTCTGCCATATGCCCCAACACCAGCATCTGTGTCCTGCACGGGCCACACATACCTGGAGAAAAATAAGAATTAAATCACTTGTTTTATTCCTAGATGGCTACAAAAGGCTTTTCCTACCACATCTGAACTAAAAATGTCTTTTTAAGGGCAGAGTGACTGCAGGTAAGGAAGGCTTTGCAGGCTGTCTCACTGCAGTGGGTGCTGGGGTGGACTGAGCTTGAGCTTGAAGATTTGGATACTCCCAGCCAGGAGCTGCTGGCCAGGTGACCTGTGTGTGACTGTAGTGGGCATGAGCCAGCTGGGTCCTGATGAGGAATGGTGAGACTGGAGCAGCTTCAAGCCAGGAAAGAGCAAATATTGGCCTCCCTGGGGGCTGGGCAGCACGTTCATCATGGCCCAACATCATCAGGAGCAATGACATGACCGGAGTGCTGCCACTGACAGCAGCGCAGCCGTCCCGGGCAGTCCCTGGCGATGGATGCAGTAAATTGCATTTGTTGTGTTAGGAAAGGAGAACACTTCCAGCCCTGGGGACTGCTCACAGCAGCTGCCAGGCAGATAATATGGCAAATATTGCCAGTTTTCTCTGATAAAATATAATCACAGCTTATTTCAGCCTCAGAGATGGGAGGTGGGGGAAAGCAAGAGTCACCTTCCAGTTTTGTTTCTGCGTGCTCACACATACACAGGCACTTCTGCTCCCTAATTTCCATCTCTGCTTTCTACAGGTTACTGAGCTGCTGCAGGAGCCAGCATCAAGTTTTCACCTGAAGACCTCTGATTTAGTGTAGCTGCTGCAACCCTACCTCCAAGCAAAGAGGGGGCTTGGCTCATCCCACTGCCCACCCTCTGCCTTCAGTTTCCTGGGTAACAACTTTTCTGCAAATACAGGTTCAGACTTCTCAAAGAAGGGCGTTTTCTGCCTCCCAGGTTCATCCACTGCTTTTTCTTCCCCAAGGACCATTTACAGGTTAAGTTGTAGGATATGAGCTAGGGTGGAGAGCAGCGAGAGCCCCAGCAGCGCAGCCCAGTGCGTGCCACCCAGCATTCTTGGGTACCATTACTCATTACCTTCAAAAGGGGCTGATCATTCACCCTGGCTCAGAAACAGGATGACCTGCTGGTGGGCTGAGAACCAAAAAGCTTTCCCAGCATCTAGTATTCCAGAACTAGTTTTTCTTGCTGAGACACTTGCCCAGGGTTGGAAGTTCAATAGTCACCAAGGACAAGGTCCTTCAAGGTCCCTTCCAACTCTAACCATTCTATGATTCTGTGATTCTATGACAAAGGGCCATAGAAGGGAGCAAATAGAAGATTATGAACCATTATAGAAAATGACAAATCATTGGAATAATAAATAATGTGGTTAAGAGGTGATTATTTATCTCTGTTTATGCTATGTTGCTTGGTTATTGATTTAGTTGTGTTTTCAGCCGAGGTGGCCCTTCAGATGGGTCCTCCAGGATTTATCCAGGATTTAATGGTTAGAGTTGGAAGGGACCTTAAAGATCATTGAGTTCCAACCCCCCTGCCATGGGCAGGGACACCTCCCACTAGACCAGGTTGCTTGAAGTCTGGCCTGAAACACTTTCAAGGATGGGGCCTCCACAACTTCTCTGGACAACCTGTTCCAGTGTCCCACCACCCTCACAGTAAAATATTTAATCTGTTTTTCCTTTGTTAAAGCCCACTGTGTTGCAGGTCTGTGTGGGACAGTCTCCTGGACCAGGAACAAGTCCCACACATCCCTGCCTCTGACTGTCCTACACCAGCATCTGGCTCTTCTACCTCTTTCGGCACAGACGTGGCCATGAGTGTTAAGGTCAGACTGTAGGGGCAGAAAAATTACCACAGCCGAACCCTGGGAATAACAGTGCAGACGTGGTTGTATCCCACTCCTTGCTAGTGCAGTGATGTCAGAGACACCAGATGTCTCCGTTACTGCCCAATTTAACAGTGCCTAATGAGGTCACTTCCATAAAAGAGGCAATTATTTCCTGGGAGCCATTTGCTAACATAATTAAGTCTGCTTTTATGACTGGCTTTAGCGACTGGTGGAGAGCAGGGCTGCTGTGAAAAGCAAAGCAAGGAGGGACCGATTCAGTAATTACCACTGTGATGTGTCAGTCCATCAAAACAGGGGCTTGTCATTTTCTTTCCCAGAATGGGGTCGGGTTGGCTCTAGCTGGATCCAAACCCCAGCCTCTGCATCAAGAGGTGAGTTTCTCCAGTAGTCACTGGCTTGGGCTGGAGCAGTGAGGTTGGGGGTCCCTGACGGCTCAGGCTCAGCCATACCCAGAAGCATGGGCTTAGGGCAGCCAAGCAATTCACCGCTCAGATCTGCTAACACGTGTTCACCTGTGGCTGCAGCTGTTGCTGTGCCCTGGGCTGGTTTTTCAACCTATTCCACATTCCAGGGATATGCCATGTGCATTGTCATTTGTAAGTGTAAAAGATGGGTTTTCATGCCATGTTGTATCTGGTGTCTTGGAGGCAATGGAGCCTGGAGGAATTTTTTCACTTCCTTTTTCTTAGAAAATCAACTCAGTGCAAAAGTCACTGAGCATTTTCATTAAAATGAATAGGAAAAGGCTGTCCCCCCAGAGGCTATCCCACTCCATAGAATTGTAGAATCATTTCTGTTGGAAAAGACCTTTAAGATCATCAAGTCTAACGGTTAACCTAATGCTGCCAAGTCCGCCACTAAACCACGTCTCTCAGCACCAGATCTACACATCTTCTAAATAGCTCTAGGGATGCTGACTCCACCACTTCCTTGGGCAGGCTGTTGCAACGCTTGATAACCCTTTCAGTGAAGTAATCTTTCCTAATATCCAATCTAAACCTCACCTGAAACACCTTGAGGTCATTTCCTCTTGTCCTATCACCTGTTACTTGGGAGAAGAGACTGATCCTCATCTCTCTCTAACCTCCTTTCAGGTAGTTGTAGAGAGCAATAAGATCTCCCCTCAGCCTCCTTTTCTCCAGGCTGAACAACCCCAGCTTCCTCAGCCACTCCTCATGAAACCCCTCATGAAGCTTTAATTAAAAAAATAAACTGTCAGACAGCATAAAAATTTTAAACTTAAATGCCTTTAACATCCATCTGCAAGTCTTGTGAGCAAACCTGATGAGTCAGAGTGGCTGCCACTCCCCGCCTGTCCCTGAAAGGCTCTGTGTCCCTGTGCAGGAGCCTGGGTCCCACTGCTGGCATCTGATGTTCTCTTGCAGGGTGGCCTGCGGGGAGTGTGTCCCCCTGCTGATACAGCTGTCAGCAAGAAACAGAGGAGCCTGAGCCCCTCTTGCAAGCTCCCAGGAATGCTTCAAGTGCTTTAATTTAATTTTAAAGGGATTTTTCATCTCCATCATGGGTAAGGCAGATGTCACCCAGGTGGGGAGTTTTGTGCCAGTGCAGGAGGAGCTGTCACTGTGTGGCAGAGCAAAGGGGACAACAGGTATTGTGCCAGAACTGGCCCCACTCTGTTTTGGGGGTCACAGTGATGAGGAAAACCAGCAATCCCACAGGGGAACTTTTCATCTACCTAATCTTTATTTTAGTGCTTTGATCCTTTCCCTGCACCATAAATGGGAAAGTTTATCACTGCTCTGCAAGGGGAAAGATTTAGAAAATTACAGTGTTGCTTCCCTGCCAGGCTGCCACTAAATTATTTAATCTCTTCTGAAAAATCAGCCCGGTGTCTGCTGTGGACAGAAACTCCCCAGGCTCTGCCTGGAGCCTCAGTCTCTCCTTTTACAGAGCTTTTTTGCATTCATCTGCTTTTTGCTATTTCTGCTCCCAGCGAAGGCAGATGTCCTCCTGTCCAGCACGCTGGGGCTGATAAAACTTGCTCAACTCCCAAGCGTGCTGCTGCTCTTCTGTGATTATTCCTGTTAATTACTTCCTTCGTAGCAGAAGCCAGATGTGAAGCTGACAGCTCTGAGCGCTGCTTGGCTTTTGCCCCTGCACCTGCTGGCTTTGGAGACTCCTCTTGGAGCAGCAGCTCTCAGTGCCGTTGGCTGGGAGGACAAACGGCAGCGCTGTGAGGCACTTTGCTGCTGGGACTCTGAGCCCACTCAGCCATGTTCTGAAGCTCCCCTGCAGCCACCTCCAAAATGTAATTCCAAAATATTTCCCTTCCCGATGTTTTTTTGGATGTTTGGGTGTTGGACACTCAGGGATGCGATGGTCAGATCAGAGGATGCAGGACCAGAGGCCGTAGCCAAATCCCATCACATCCTCCCTGAGTTGGGGTGCTCTTCCCTTGGGTACCCTAGGACAGGTGCCCAACCCATGCAGTTCCCAGCCACCTATCCACACGTGCTGCCTGCACTGGGGTGAGGAATGGGCTTTGCAGCAGGCACAGGTGGTTCTGGGCAGCAGCTGTGTTGGCAGAGGACCTGTGGAGGGATCAATGACTTTGGGGTCAGAGCAATCTCAGCACGGCTCAGAAAATAGTGCCATTAAACCCCAGACCTAACAGAGTTATGTTTCCCTTCAGATCCATTTACCATTGTTTATTGACCATCAGGAGTGACAGGCTGTTCCAAGCAGTGCTTCTCCTTCCTTCATCCCAGGCTCTCTAGGCTCTTGCAGATCACTTTTCCCCCCTTTCCACGTGGGGAAAACCCAGCTCATGATGAAGGACAGGGAAGATGGTGCTCAGCAGGAGCATCACTGAGTCATTTACTCCCTATTCACTCATAGAAGCACACATGCTGCAGCCCACAGTCTGTACCACAGATCAATTCCAGGAGAAATCAGAGTAATAAGCTTCCCAGCAGGGCTGGGAATAGAAAGAGGATTTTACACCACAGGTTGTGGCTTGCCCTGTGCTGAGCTCCTGCTGTAAAGCAGCCAAACCCACTGCAGGTCTGCTCTTGGGAGGCTGAACGGCCTTAGAGGGGCCAAAGCCAGCAGCATCCCCCCCAGCCCACAAGCAGGGACAACCCAACTACAAAGTGCTCCCACAAAACGGTGGGGATTTCTTCACAAGCACTTTTGAGTGATGATGCTGTCTGGGGAAATCTGCAGTCCCACGTGAGCTGAGGAGCCCTGCCGAGCAGTGGGGGCACCTCTGCCACTCGCACATCTTTCCCCACCCGCCCTGGGCAGGAAACATCACTTGTCTGACAGAAGACAGGAAGTATTTGAAGCAACTTTGCAGTATGAAATGCCCATGGCCAACAACAGACTCAGAGTGAGAGTTGCCTCCCACTGGTGGCACGTCTTGGATGGGTTGGAAGAGCATGGGTTTGTTCTTGTCCCCAGCTCACTGTATCGCTATTCTCCATACAACACAGGGTGCCTGCAGCCAACAGGTGGCCACAGTGGAAGGCAGAACGAGAGCCAGGGCTGGCATAAAGCATCGCCTGAACAGATCCATGCGCTGATATGGTATAAGATCAAACTGAACCCCAACCTGAATCCACAAGTAACGCAAAAGGCCAGGATCTGGGAACCTAAACCAGAGTCAACACTCACCTGAGCAGAATTTCCTCCTGGCTGACATCTTGTTATGTGCGAGAAGATTCTTTCAGGTTTCTTTGCTGTGGTGGCTCTCCCATGTTGGGCTCAGATTCCTGTCACTCACCCCAGCTCTACCCATCTTTAAATACCTCCAGCGATGAGCAACTCCACCACTGCTCCAGCCAGCTTCTTGCTTGACAACACTCTTGTTGATGAAATTTTTCCTAGTATCCAATCTAACCCTTTCTTGGGGCAACCTGGGAATATTTCCTATTGTCCTATTGCTTGTTACTTGGGAAAAGAGACTAACACACACACGCCCTGCTACAGTCTCCTTTCAGGTGATTGTAGAGAGCAATAAGGTCTCCCCTCAACCTGCTTTTCTCCTGGCTGAACAACCCCAGCTCCCTCAGCCACTCCTCATGAGACACGTGTTCCAGACCCCTCACCAGCTTCATTGCCCTTCTCTGGAGTCACTCCAACGCCTCAGCATCTTTCTTGTCATGAGGATGAAAACAGGGGCAGAGAAAGGACCACCCGCTGCTCTCAGGTTAATTATGTACCTAGCAATGGTCTGATCAGCGGTGATGTGGTGAGCTGGCAGGAGCGAGCCCTTCTTGTGCTGCGTTTCCTCACAAGCTGACCACTAGTGAACACAGCTGTTGCAAAGCCACCTTAACCCCAGCGCTGGTGGGCTTCAGCTTTTTGGTGGAAAAAAAAAATGCTACCCAATGAAAATTACTGACCCAAAACTAAAATTTCAGCCTTTTCAGGAGGAGCTGAATGGGAGACCCTGTGGAGTGTCTGGGTGGGATCCATCTAAAACTTGAGACAGCTGGGAGGTATCACTAAGGCTAGCTGGATGGTGGGGCACATCCCACAGGGAATCCTGGGGAATCCTCCAGTGCCACAGAAGAAATCTGTTCTGGGATCTGGATTCTCACTGCTTGAGCCTGGCTGAGTATGGGAATTGGGGATGTAGGGAAAAAATATTGATTGTGAGTAGATAGGCAAAGGCAGAAGAAAAAGGCCAAAGCAAAGCTTCCCTAGCACAAAAAAAGAGTCACCTCTGGTGGAAATGGCTGAGGAAAGGGGAACCTTCTCTCTTTTCCACCTGCAAGGGACACAAGACCTAAGCATGGCACCAAGACTCCCTGGGTGGCTGGCCAGGGCTGGCATTTGGGGACAGAAAGAGAAATACCACATCCAAAGGCACTTTCCTAGGGTAGAGGGAGGAGATGCTTTTCCTTTTTCCCCTCCCCATCATTAGAGGATGGTCCTAAACTGCCATGATGAGACTCTCTTGCTTTCCATCCTTAGTCAGCTTCATGTAATTATTTTCCAACTGTTTGCAGGGGAATATTTGTGACTATGGAGTAAAAAATGTGAATACTCCACAGTATTTTCTGAAAAGTTGCCATCATGCACAGCCCTGCCAAAACGCTTGCTCACAGAAGCACTTGTGGGAAGTGAGGATGAGGTGGGATCGGCTCCACCTCCCAACACAGGCAGAAAGCGCTTTGTCACCAACGGGGAGGTGGTGACATCAGGGCTGCTCTCCCCAACAGTCAGAGGAGCAAGGGACAAGCTGGTTTGGGCAGGGACCCAGGATGCCCTCTATGCCTATGTCCCCTCCTCATGCACTCAGCCGGGGCAGGGTACCCAGTGCTGCACTGGCACCAGGGATGCTCCACCGTCTGGATCAGCACGTCAAAGCCCTCATCACCACCCAGCTCCAGCAATGGTGAATTACACCAAGTGTTTTTGGGCTGGCTTCTCTCAACAGAGTTGATCACAACAACAGTTCCTCAGGGCTCCCCAGCCTCCAGCAGAGACACTGGCACTGAGCTCCAGCAGCACAAATCAGCAACCACAAGGCCCTCAGAGCAGGTGTTTGCTGGCAGAGCGGCATTTGGAGTGCTCTCTGCTCTTTTTTCATTGCAGTGTTTTGCATTACATTCTATAATGTGATTTCTGGAAGCAGTAGTGAAGAGCATCTGCTGACAAACACCTCCCATGGCCACCAGCACTGATAAGCAGCACTCAAGCCCAGGGCAGCAGCTAAGCAGAGACACTACGAGGAGCTGGATGGCTTTCAATGTCTCATCCTTCCTGACTAAGTCCTCGCTGAGCAGGAGAAGGGAAGGAGGAGAGGGGGTGGCTGTGTCCCTGCAAATCCTGCTCCATCACGGAGCAACATAAATCACCACCAGCCGAGATCCCTGACAGCCTGCTGCCAAATTCCCCATCTTTACAGCGCTGGAAAGAATTTAAAATATTAATTTCACTGTTAGCATTTGGCACATCCTTCTTGTGCTGCTTAACTCTCATCTCTCCTTGTAGAATGAGCTTTATGTGTTTCATGAGGTGTGCCCAAGGGATGCATGAAGGGAGAAGTAATCAGTAACCCCCCCAACTCATGACAATGACCTTTAGGAGGAGTACAAGTACCCAAGAGGAGATCTATGTATGCATGAGGTCTTGCTGACATAGGGTAAGGCAAAAACTGTGTGCGACCGTGGTACTGATGAGGGCCACAATGGACTGGGCTGAGAAGCAAGTGCTGTTCAGACTAGTGAGTGTGCTCATCAGTCCAACACCGCATCCTGAGGCCAGTTATGTCACAGCAGACTCATGGCCAGATGGGCATGACTGAGCCGCACCAACATCAACAGCAACACCTGAGTGTTTACAGCACTGTCAAAGGGCAAAAATCCTTTGTACCCATAAATAAATCTTTTGCTGTCTGCCCCAAGCTCTGGAGACTGTCTATCAGTGGGGCCCGAGCTCCTATAGGCTCCTTCTGCACAAATTCAGTCCCACAGTATGGCTGTGGGCCATCTTAGTGCCCTGTGCAGACCTCTAGCAGGATCCACAGCTCCAATGATACAGTAAAGTGGTGAGTATAAGTACAGAAAGAAAAGGGACTGGCTCCAGGGTACCTCTGGTAAATTACTTATTTATTTTGCTTTCTGACATCCATTTTTGCTCCAGGAATGAAATGCTCAGCTCAACTCTGGCAGCAGAGACCAGGGCTTGGGCTCCCCAGTGCACCCGACCACATCCATCCTGCCCCGGGGTAACTCCAGCAGCAGCAGCCCACGGCCAGAGAGGCTCTTGCATAGGGGGACCATGACCTCCCCTGGGTCACCCCATCAGCCTGCTCAGTGCCAGCTGCTTCCGCACCCACACATTTTTGTCCCTTTCTTCTCTCTCTTTGGCAGGATCCTGCCCCAGAGCAGGCAAAGACCCCATGCCAGAAGTGGTCAAGATGGTCAAAAGAAGCCAGCACTGCTGAAAGGTGGGCATGGGCACACACTGAGTGACTCACAGACCTCTGCTGCATCCCAAATTGGGTGAAAACCTGAGCCTGGAACAACTATTTGTGTAAGTGCATTTTGGGTGGAAGGGCAAGCTCTGTTCTCATGGCAGCAGCACTGCTGGGTAAGGTGGTGTAAAATAGGGCTTTTGCAGTTGAGGTTTATTTTCCTGGTACAGATTTACTTTGCGTGACAGACCCTGGAATACCTCTCTAGCTTCCCATTTTCAAGGGGGTTGTTGCAAACACCCTGGCCTTTCACACTTCCCCTACTATGTCTCAGCTGAAGGTCTCTTGAGCCAAGTCTGGCCACCAAACCTCCTACAGAGGCTTTTTTTCATAGCTTAAGTAGACTTGAACCTGTTTACAGGACCTGCAGATGTCCCACTTGCAGGTTTCTTGCCTGACCTGCTCTGAGGGGTTCTGTACAAGGTCACGGCCCCATGGAGACTTCATGTTTATCCTCAGCTGTGTTATGGCTGCTCCAGACAGACTCAGCTCTCTGACCATCCAGGTTTTGCCTTGGCTAGACATGGATAGGGACAGTGGTGGCCCTTCCTCAACTGTTCTGGCACCTGAACTCCCATCCTCATGCTCCTGCCCAGTTGATATGTCCATGCTGGAGGCTGGTAGCAACAGCTGGTCCTTGCTTGTCCCAGGTTCATCCCATGTGGATGCTCCCTCTGCAGTGATGTGAATTGCTATGGAAACAGAGATCCAAGGCAAACAAAATGTGCCTTTGAGCAGCCACTGAGGGGGTCTCAGCAGGGGATAGGCTGTGTTCGTAGGCTGCCCTCAGCCTCAGCCCCTGGGGCTTTCATTGCCCCAGGGCAAGGAAAACTTGTTCCAGGTGTCCCTGCACATTCTGCAACCTTCCTCAGGGCACTGAGGGTTAATAATTCCCTATTTCTGTGACCCAGTGGGTGTTTACAGTGATTTTGATGTGTAGATCAGACTGATGCTGCACCTCACTGCTGCACCAGTGGGAACCAGTGGCAGGACAGAGTTGAGTGAAAACTCATCAGACTGTGCAGTCTCCACTGCTTGACCACCCTCGGCAAAAAAATTACTCCTCACTAATTTGTTCAAACTGTTCCATGGGTATAGGCCTGACTGTATTTAGAGACAAAATCTGCTCTCATTTTTCTTTCCAAGTGGCACTGGTGGCTGGCTTAAGTCCTCTCTACCAGCTGCTCTACCCCACCTCACTGGTGGCTGCTGGAAGCCTGCTGATGGGCCCGACTTTGCCTTGCTTTCTCCAGGATCACAACCAGGAGACAAGGAAAAGTACCTGCCGGACTGGAAAGAAGTCTCCAAATTATTCTTTAATAAATCTCAATTTCCTATTCCCCAAAGCCTCAGCAGGGTAAATGGACCACCCCACATGGCATGGGCAGCCCCTGTCCTGAAGAGGAGCTGCAGTGAGAGCAGAGGAAAGCCCTGCACAGCCAGAGCAGGGAACGGCCAGGCACCTCCCCACAGCTCTCCAGTAGTCCTTTTCCTCCACTTTAAGGTGCCCAGAAGAGGAGGTTTTCCAAAATATCAGTTTCTATACAATCAGGAATTAATCTGAAATCCGCCCCTCCTTGTCCATGCTGGGTTTCCAGCCTCCGGCCTCTTTAGGGTGCAGTCATTCAGCTGAATTTCATTGCTGCTGCAGAGTTAACTTTGCCTTCTGGGCACTTAGGTATAAATAATCTTTTACTATATTAATTACTTTGCACAGAAGGATAAGACATAAATTATAACCCAATGGGTTATAATTGCATGTTCTTAACACGTGTGCCTCGTTACTAATTATCCCCGTTCTCTCAAGCAGCTTAAAAAGCAGAAGCATTGAATCACGGCTTCCAGGGAATAAAGCTGCTGAAGCAGGAGAGTGAGCCCCTTCTTGCCACCAAAGGGGGGGTGTGAAATACTGCCTCAAATACAAAAATAGCCCCTCCTCTCCCACATAATTTTGGTGGAGGCTGGTGCCTGCAGCTCTCCTGCAGGACAGCAATGCCCACAGCAGCCCCAAGACCTACCTCCCATCCTGTGGGACTTTACTCCTGCCTCTTTCCACTGGCAAAGCAGCTTCTCTTGGGTTTATAAAAAAAAAAAACCAACTATGCTGAAAGCTTTTTGATTTAGATCTGTCAGAAGGACTGTGGCTTTCCAGCAAGTAATCCTTGGGACAGGGTGGGTGATCACTGGCTCTGCAGGGCTTGCAGTAAAGAGGCAAAAAATTATAATACTGTCACAGCTATGAAATGACCCATGAGACAACCTATACTCGGTTCACTCTGAGAATCAGCTAATAAAATACTGTGTTTTGTACCCTCAGCCTGGGCAATAGTAACAGATGACACCCTAGGTTTTGTACTCCCTGTAGCCCAGGTAACACCAAAAGACCTCTGGTACCAGCAGAAATGGCCTCAGGCTGTCAGAGGCATATTCAACTCCAGACCTCAAAGCTCAAGAGCTTGTAAGTCCAGGCTGCTGTTCCTGTTTGTAGAAAGTGTCTTATATTTCAGATCATGCAGAGATTGACATGTCACAAGAGAAGAAATTTGTATATGCAGTGGCCACTGTGTGCTGGGACCCAGAGTAATGCTGTGGAGCTCAATTAAGTCACACTGCATTTATTCAGCTATAAAATACATCAGGATCTTGTCCTTAGGATACCTTTTCATAGCCTTCCTCAGCTATCCTCCACACAGCCTCCTTCTGCTCCCAAAAGCATTTATTCTCTGCTTAGGAGAGCCCGTAGCCAGCACATCCCACAGCCTTTTTTCCTCCACTTGCTGCAGATCCCTTTAACTCCAGCCTCCTATTCGTACGCTGGCTCCCTTGCGGCACAAATAGCACCTGGGAGCTTTTTTGGACAAATTTCCAACCTCAAGACACTGGAAGTCACAGACTGCTCTGTTCTGGTGATGACATTCAGAGGGCAGGAGACTTGGCCATGCTGAGAACTTTAAAATGATGTGTGAGGACCGTGCTGGTTTTATAGTGTCAAGCGGGGCAGTGCCTAAGGGTTGGGCTAAGACCAAAGATTTGCAGAGAAAGGAGTAGCTGAGCCTTGATTCCCTTTTCACATACTGGTCTGTGTTGCTCTGCAGCACTCTAGGGTTTAGTGAGAACTTGGGGTGGATGAAAGGCAGGGAGAAGCCTGTGGAGTCAGGACAATCTACTTCCCGAGGCCGTGCTCACTGCAGTGCGTGTCTGGGGGCTTTCAAACATGCAGCCCGGATCCCACTATAAAAATAGTTGCGAGTGTTAATTGCAGGCAGTGACAGTTCAGCAAGCTCCTACTGAAACCTCAGCTGAACCTGGGACCAAGCAGATAAAATATGGCCCTCACACAGCTTGTGGGAAACCTTGGATTTTGTTGAAAGGGACAGATAGGCGGGAGGACAGGGAACGTGTTGTTTCTGTTCTTTTCACGGCAGGAATACGACATATTTGCAAGGTTATTTTTCTCTGAATGGTAAATTTCCCCTTTCTCAGAACTCCGTTATTGCTAACAGCTTTGTCGTACAGCTTTCCTTGACAGCATTTATTTTTAAGGCCATGTTCCATCATTTATGCAACACGTTGCGGAGCTAATTGGACTTTCTGTATGTGGTGCGAGAGGCACTGCCAGCCTCATGGAGAAACCAGCCCTGTCCAGGGCAGTCACTCACACTGCAGTCTCCACTCTTGTTAGCACCGTGGCTCTAATGAGCCTGGAGAAATTAGCTTTTATTATTAGTCAATCGGAGAAAACGTTTCAGCAGCTTGTAAGATCACCTCCCCGTGTTAACGGCACATCCCTGCTTTTGCTAAGCCTGGTTGTAGAAAGCTGGGGGATTTATTTTTTTTCCTCCCTTTTATCTGAATTTCTGCAGGGGCAAGGAGCAGGGTGAGCAGCCTCAGCCCCAGGTCTCTCATGTGAAGTGTTGCCACAAGCTGGCTTAAAACCAATGGTATTTTACATTGCAGATTTTAAGATATAAGTAAAACACGTTTAAATTCATCAAGATTTTTTCTGATACCACAATGATTTTATGGGGAAAATGCTGCAGATGGGGCTGAAGAGCAGAAGGAGACTCCTCCATCCCTGGTGCAGCTTCCCAGGGGAAGAAGCTGCCCCAGAGGTGGCTGTGTCCCTTGGGGTGAAGGCGGCCAGAGCCAGGCTCGAACCTGACAGGGATGTTCATCCTCCTTCTCCAGCTTCAAAGAGGACAAAACCCCACAGGTATTGGGTCAGATAATAAACCTGTGGCACTCAGTGGCCTTCCCTTCAGAGAGGGTTTTGGAGACATCTCTGTGTCTTGCCAAAGTTGTGATTACCTTTTCAAATGATTGCATGTTGAGTTAAAATAGCTCCCAATTAGCCTGCAAAGCATTTCATCCTTAGTGCTGTGATGCCTCAGCAGGATTAAGCTGTGCAGACTGGAGCCTACATGGGGTCAGGAGGTGACCGTCCCACCTGAGACAGGGCAGGGGGCTGCACTTGCCTCTCCCAGCCTGAGAGCTTGCAGAGCTATTGCTAGAGCAGATATAAACCACAGGGCTGTGGTCAGCTTGGGAGATTTCTAAGTTTTCTGTGGATTTCTGAGCTCTTCATTGTATTTTGGTTCTGGCGAACCCGTTCATGCTCAGCGGGTGCTTGGTGGGGTGGCTGTGACCCCCCTTCCCTCTTGTGCTGCTGCTCGGCCTCTCTTCACTGCCAGAGGCAGAATCTGGTGTCCTGTCCCCTTTGTGTGGCATATGGAAGAGCATTAGCAGATGCCAGATTTGCTGCTTTGAATGTGCATCAAAAAATGGCATCGTTTGCCATGGCTGATATAATTCTCTTTCCATTCTGTTGTGGTTTTTTTTTTTTTTAATTGATATTTGAGGAGACAACAAGGTAAACAGCAAGTGATGATCCTGATGGCAAACAGCTTTCAGGCAGTAAAGCTGCTGTGATGCTTCTTTCCAATAAAATAAAATAAAATAAAATAAAA
>VZRU01006290.1:13773-32010 GCA_013398155.1 Pedionomus torquatus
TGGAGGAAGTGAAGAATTTCATAAAAAAAAAAAAAAAAAAAAACGTGTTTGAAATATTTTCTACGCTTGAAGTTTTCACTAACTTTTTTTAGGCTATTTTTAAAATTTAACATGCCCGTATTCATACATTTCTAAAGGACCTCGATGCATCCAGCCCACGGCTGACGTGCATTTATACGCATCCTAGTGGGATTGCATAGGGTCTGTTTTTTTTTTTTTAGCAGTTATATTTTCAATATATTTGTGGTATGAAGGTTATTTTTTAGTAACTTCTGCACTCCAGAGATGTCTATTTTGTAGTGCCTTTAATAATATATCAGCTATATATTAAAAAGCACACCTGAGCAGCTAGGGAAAGTTTTAACGATATATTTTGAAGAATATATTCAATATTTAAAGAATACATACTTTAGATTTTTTTTTTTTTTTTAAGGAAAAAAAAAACCAACAAGTATCTTATTTAAGAAATTATACTGGAAAGTGCAATTTGAAAAATGTGCAAGACCTCTGCATTTTTGTGCTGGCATTAATACAATCTGCTTGTTCTTATTTGAAATCGGAAGCAAATAATATTGCCCATTTGGGAGAAAAAAAAAAAAAAAAGGCCAAGCCTCCTCACACGAATCTCTTCGCGATGTGATTTGCAGGCTTGTGGTTAAGTAAACGAAAGGCTCTGAGTTTTCCTTAACAACTGGATTTTTCTATTTATTGAAGCTACTGGTAGTTGGAGCACGTGCAGGAACGAGTAGCCGATCTTTCGCGCGAGGTGTCTTGACTTAGATCTTCATCCAGTATAAAGCCTAGCCTCTTTTGCAATGCTCTTTATTGCCTTCTTTGAAGTATACGTTGTTAGTGACTGAGAATGTATGCTGCTGCCGGCCGAGAGGATGCGCAGCGTTACTGTACCCATCGCTCCATCATGTTCGGTGAGAAATTTCCGAGGTACGAGGGGTGGTAGTGATACTGAAATTAGTGAAACGGGGCTAGCCCCCCTCCCGGCCTCCCTTCCACGCTTAATTCCCCTTCTCTGCAACTGGAGTTGTACGTGCACATCAGGGGCGGGAGCGGTTAGACCCGACGATTTTAAGACCTAGAGCTTGTAAATATCTTTTAATATACATTTTTAAAGTCATTTTATGTTGCAAATTTGCATGGTGTGCGGTTTGCCACAAAACAAAAAACCTTTTATTGCGGTGTTAAAAAAAAAAAAAAAAGTTTGTTTTATTAAGAAGTAAATATATTATTGCAGTCTTTTGTGGCCTGTTTAAAGGCTTTTATTTAGCAGTGCGGTGAATGTAAAATAGAGTAAAAAGGTATAGAAATACCTTGCCCGTTGTATGAAGTGCATCAGCCCTGCAGGCACAGCCCCAGTGGCACGAGGTGCGAAGCAGGGAGTGAGTAAACCACGGTCCCTTACTTTTTGTGGGATGAGTACCAACCGAAGGGGTTTTCCTGCTGAGTACATTTTGACAATCGAACCACTTCTACACCACATCCAGCTCAGCCGAGTGACCTTTCAATTAAGACACCTTTTTTTTTTCTTTCTTTTTTTTTTTTTTCCCCCCTTGCCTCAAGAATCGAGTGGTTGGTTTTATAGGTGCTCTTGCTCAGCCAAGCTGAGCTCTCTTTAACCCCGACGCCCCCCTTAGCTAAAGCACTGTGAGGAGGTTAACCATTAGGTCGGACTCTGCCCCTCCATGCCCCTTCCTGGCAGACTTTTATGGCTTCTGAAGGCGCACCCAGACCTTCGCCCCGAGGAGGGGATTTGGGCAAAGCCCCGAGGGAGGAGGGAGCCCCCCAACCAGCCCTCCAGCTAAGCCTTGCACGGCTCAACACTAAATGCCGCCGCGGGTCCGTGGGCTCTGCACAAACACCCCTGGGGTGGGGAACAGGCAGTCTAGGGGGTTGGGTCTCCACCGGCCCCTTTCCAGCCCCGCAACGCGGCTGACCCACAAAGGAGGGATGAAGGGTGATGGCTCCCTTCCCACTCATCCTCTCCCTGTGGTAGGACAAGTGTGCTGCCACTTGCAGAGGTGGCAGGGAGAGAAAGGAGCCAACAAGGGCAAACCCCAAGGTGTCCCAGGCCACTGGTGGGTGCTGCCTGTGCCAGGCAGGATGCAGGGACGCAGGCAGGACACGGGGACACGGGCAGGCAGCTCACACTGCGCCTCCCGCCCGTGCCTGTCTTTCACACTTGCTTCTAAACCATTTCATGTACACTACTAATGAGGTAAGTCTGATAACTTGAAATGTGAACACCTTTAGGTTAAGAACAAACTATTCAAAGAAAATAAAAATTAAAAAAAAAAAAAAAAAAAAAAAAAAAAAACCCGAAACCAAACAACTAGTGTGCCTTATTCTCAAAAGAGCTGATATTTCAGGTGTTTTATTGTATCTCTGTTCTCTGTACTGTCAGAAGGCTCTGAGTTTATTTAGTTCTTGCTCCTTTTACGGTACATTTCTAGGATGTAGTGAATAAAGCATTCTTTAAAAATGGAGACTGTTATTTCATTGCCACATCCCACTGCCAGATTTGGCCACGCCACGAAGGCTGTGCGCCCCTTCAAGCTGGGGGGAGGGTGTTGGGGGGCAGGAGGGGAGTGGGGAAGGGAGATGCACTGTCCCACTGGCTGCCCAGTCCCACCACCTGTAGAAGACAGTGGCCTTCCCAGCAGGGATACCAGGCATCTCCCCGTTCTTTCAGCAGCCTCTGATCAGTCTAGATCTCTTTCCACATCCAATTTAGAATCAGTGCCAGGATGTGGATGGAGCTGAAGCCGGCATCCCTCTGTGCCAGCTTTCCATCCACCCAGCACACAGAGCCCCTGTAGCCGTGTTGCATGGCCTCGCTGCAGGGCAGAAGTGCTGTGGACTGGCATGTCAGCTCTCATCTCAGCATCCTCCACCTCCAGGATCCCCGGCTGGTATAAATCCACATGTGGTATAAATCCACACTGAGAAAATTTGCTCCAAGTGCCAAATCTGGGGAGAAGAGCAGTGTGAGGGTGCAGAGGTAAGCTGAGGCAGAGCAAAGAGATGGGAGAGGCATTGGCCACCAAGGCAAGGCCTAGTGCTAGTGAATAATGTGCTAGTGAATAATGTGCAAGAGAAGATAACCAGAATAAATACTGTATTAGCTTCTACGTCCTTCATAAGACAGCAGAAGTCTCTGCAGCTGCCTGCCTCTAGCATCATTTCTTACAATGCAATTCAGACGAGGCTCTTCATGTCAACATGTTTTGGGTTTCCTGAAGGACGCTCATCATGAGAGGTTTTCTTTGTATCCTTTTGTGCAAGGAAATTGAAAGAAAACATGTGTTTAAAATTTTTTTTTAGGATTTGGGAGGAGGGATCAAGTCACCCAATTTTGCCTATTTTCCCTGTATAAACAATTGCAGGTTTAGGAATCTGTGTGTCCCAGAAACCATTTCCACCAGCAGCTCAATCTATCTTGCTCAGGGAATGGGTAATCAGCATGATGCTAAAACCAGCTCTCAAGGCAATATAGACACATTAGGACTTCACCTGTCCCTCAAGTCACACAAGAAGACTAACATCTTCCTGGCAATTCATTGCTGACCTTTCCACTGATTAGAGGTCCACCTACATTCACTCGGATGAGAAAGAAACCACCAGCAACCCTGAGGTGTTCAGACATAAGGCATGCCCTTCACAAAAAGCAACATTTCCCAAGTGAGGTGAAGAACTGTGCCACACGGAGACACGTGTCTGGCTTTTTCCTCTTTCTCTTTAGCCAAGATACCCACGATTAAAATGAACCTAAACAGCTTTTTCTCAATAGACATTTTACAAGAGATTTATTTTCCTGGACTGCTGGTCTCTGACTTGGGTTTTGTAAGATCTTAATTAATGATTAACCCATTGTAAGGTTGAAATATGCAAGTCATTCTCAGGATATTAACATAAACAACGCCAGAGAAATGCAATTGTGCTTTCAAGATGACCTTGCTGCCTTGGGAATGTCAGGAGCTCTGCTGAGGCCTTGGGCACTGTGACAACTCCACGCACTGCCAAGTCGATCCCATTCTCTTTCTGAATGTCTTTCTTGACGATCTCAAAGAGCAGACATGCACTTCCCTAGCAGGTTTTGACCTAAATCGCTAAAAAACAGCTTTGGCTTTCTTCAGGAAACACCACCATTAAAACAACTGGGACAAAGCTGCTGTATAAACAGATTAACGTGAAATTCAAGTGGATTGACACCACTCTGATATTGCAACACCTCATTTACATAAGCACTAGAGCTCAAAGTATATGCAAAATGCACTTTCATTACGTCTGGAAAGGTATGTGGGGTAGTCCATCTCCTTCTCCTCCACCCCACCCAGGTGGGTGGCTGGTGTGACACCCCTGATGTCTCTGGTCTGGCTGGGTCCCAAGCACCTACTGTGCCTATCAGCCACTGAACTGGCCCATCGTGCTGACCTGTAAAATAAATAAACCCCAGACCTACCTCATAACAAGAGAAACTACCTCTGCTGGGCATCTAAAAGCCAGGAAAGCCAGGTTTTTATGCTCCACTGTGTCAATTAAATGCTGAATCACACTTGACTGAGTTTCAGGGCCAAGTCCTGCCTGGCAACAAAATGGTCGGAGCGGTGCTGCTGGGAGAAGCTGCAAGTCAGGGAATAAAAAAAAGGCTGTTTTGTGTCACCAAGTCCTTCCCTCCTGGCACAAAGGCAGGCTGTGCCCTGCAATTATGGTCATTCAAGATGCAAAAGACACTATGGAAATTTTTAGAAATTGGGTACTGTAGAAGTACTCCAGTACAAAGTATTTCCTGTCAAGCTGATGCATTAGACCAGGTTTTGTTTTTTTCTCCTCCAGCCAGAAGACCAGGACTGGAGCTCACTGGTTTCCTAGTCAAAGAAGACAGAAGCTCTGCCTCGCAGTCCTTGCTCAGGCAAAACCCTGCATGTGGGAGGTGAGCAGTCAAGGACTGTGTCTTTACCAGAAAATTTTACGGGTAAAAATTGCTCTGAAGTGCTGAGGTTTGTCCCAGGTGCACCAAACAGCTGTGTCTTCCCAACACGAGGACAGATGTCGCAGTCTAAACCGGCTGTGCCAGTCAATTCTCTGCCCCACGGCAGCCCCTGGGGCTTCACCTCCACCCCCCCGGGGCTCCCCGCAGCCACCTTTCCCCAGGGCATTCGGAGAGGCACGATCACAAGCTTGGGCTGTGTTCCTGAGCTTCTCCACACAGCTGGTTCACAGGGTGGCCACCACGCTGTGTCACTTTTCATGGTGCGGTTGCACACAATTGCAGCTTCACTTTGAAGGAAGATACGCTTTAGTGAATTACTTTTTTTTTTTTTTTTTTTTTCCTCCAATCTTATATATTTCCTCGCAGGAACTGCTGCAAACTTGAAATTTGATTTTTTTNAGCCAGGCTGTACTTTGAACCTGTCCTTGCACGTTTTTTGCAATGTCACAGGAGCTCAGAGTCAGCTCGGCCGCTGCCTGCGATCTGCCTGCTGGTGGGAAGCAGGAAGCCACAGGGAACCCAGAAGATCTTCCTGAAGCATGAAAGAAAACCAACCCTGCAAACAGCCTACAGAAGCCACAGGAGTGACCTCAAGCTAACCAGCAGAGAGATACACGCATTTAAATCGGTCAGAGGTAAACCAGCCTACACGTAGAGCAGATCCTTTGTTCCAGAGCTTTGAAGCAATAACTACAATGAGCAATCCTCACTCCTGTAACTGTAGGATATGGACCAAGGTGTCTTGCAGTCAGTCAACAGAAGACGCAAGGACAAGGGATTACTTATTAAACTGGTTGTGCGTCCACTGGCTGTGCACAAACAAGGCATCCTTAGTCTCTGTAGTCTTTGACTTTTCGGCTGCTGTCCCCTGCAGGAGAGCATGGATGAGCTAAGGATTCCCTCAAAGCTTGGCTTTGCTCCAGGCAGGCAGATCCCTTGGCTCATCAGCTTTTGTGCAGGATGCAGAGGGATGCAATCCTAGTCAGCAGCCGCAACGCTGGCATCCTGGCAGCGCTGTGGAGGCACTTGTTATCCTCCAGTCCTCCAAGCGGCAACGGCGCAGATGCCGAGAGCCTGGCAGAGCACTCAGGAGGGCTCTGGCAGACAAATGTTGGGGACCACCAGTACCTCATCAACGACCAGGTCACCAAGGACACATCCAAGGAAGAAAACACCCAATAGCCTTGCCATTTAGCATCATGTAAGAAGTCCAGACTTCAGTTCTACTAACCCTCCGCTACCACCAGCTGTGTAGTTTCTTGCTACCACCCAAAACATTGCAGGAAAGTCTTCCCAAAGAAAGACTGCCCATCCCTGCACCCACAGGATGGAGTGCTACAGCCTGACAGCCTCTGGCATGCCCCATACAGACATTCTTCCTCCTGCGGTGTCTTGGCAATGCTGTTGGCCATCCCCTGACCCTGCAGAGCTGCAGCAGGCCCTGGAGCACACCCAAAGGCTCTCATGTTGCAGATGAGCCCCAAGAAGCACAAGGTGATGTATATCAGGCTTGGCATACATGTCAAAAATGAAAGATGAGGAAGAGCATTATGTCTGACTCAGACTTGCAGCCTGAGTCATGAAGTGTTTGATGATGCACCAGTGGGGATGTACCTGGAGAAAGCACTGCAGACACCATCCAGACAGACGGGAAACTGTGGTGACGGGATGACATCCTGAGGCCCTTGGCCTGTGGGAAAGCTGGTTAGAGAGGGCAAGCATCAGTCTGTGGTAGGGAAGAAATTGTTCTGTGTCCTTGATTTGGATATACATCTCTCCCCACTGGAGCTCCCTTCATGGAGGTGATCTCCCCGGTGATGCACCTGCCACGTTCAGGGCTTCTCCCCACTATTGGCCTGTCAAACTGAAGACATCATTGGCTGGATATATTAGGCAACACCCACAAAAGGCAGAAAAAAAAAAAAACCAAACCCTATATCTGTCTTGTTTCCTTCTCTCTTTTGCACACTCAGGAAGGCAGTGGCATGAGTGCGTTGGCTATACACGTCCCTCTCCTCCTAGCACCTCTGATGGTCTAGGAGGAGGTCTTGTTTCTGCTGAGAGATACTGCACTCACCTTCAAGCCAGCCCTCCCCAGAGTACAAACAGGGGAAGAGAATGAGCCGGAAATGGAAACAACCAGGACTGATCCTCCAGCCCCTCTGCCTGCTCTCACACAGACGGTGAGATTGGTAAATGTGGGGCTGACCTGGCTGAGCACTCCCACTCCATCCATCCCAATCGGGACTTTTTTTTCTTAGGGTCCTGCAAAACAGAAATAAATGGAAGAAATAATTCTGTCAGTCTGTGTGGGTACAACAACTTACTTCTCTTTTGCCAGGGAATATACTGAATATGATATACAGCAAAGAAAAACCAATTCTCTCCAAGGGATGGGAATAGACAAATACACATATGTAAAGTGACTGAAAATCAAATTATGGCTTTGTATTTGATACTAAAGTAAGAGGGATGCTTTTTAAACAGCTCTGATGCTGAGTAGTCCTGTACCAGCAAGGTGACCACTATCACCAACTCCGGTAAAATTAGAGACATCTTTATGGTAGGCATCAAAGGTGCAGTATTAAATGCATCTCAGCTCGGGAAAAAGGTTTCTTTTATCCCATAGGAAAATGGGAGTGCATTCAGAACCTCTCACTTGCTCTCCCTAAATCCAGACAGCAGGCCTACTCTGTCTGATAAAGATGTTGTCAATTGTACTTTATTTAAAGTAGATATACTCTAACTAGCAATGTGTTTTTCCCATGGTTTCACTCTTCTCACACAAAGCAGAAGAGGATTTCAGCAGAGCACAGACCTCAGGCTGGGTGCCACAACAGGGTTGAATTTCACCCAAGAATAAGTTGCCTGTAACAAAGACTGAACAAGGTATTAGCATGCCTTCAACATTCACAGACACTGCTGTCCAGAAGCAGCGGACGAGGACTCACCAGATCATGGAAATCTACTATAACGTGTAGTTGGGAAGAAAAATCAAGTCCTGCTCAGCACGGTGCTGTCTCAGAGTCCCAGACTCCTTTATGCCCATCACCCCTTAGAAGCCAAATTCCCAAATGCTGATCCAACCCACCGACCTCCTCACCATCCCTGGTGAGTGGGTTTTCACTAGGCTCAGCCACCATCACTATTTCCTGATCCTCCAACCCAGCTCTGAGGGGTGCACAGATACCTCAAAACACAGGGAATTGCGTTGCTGTTTGCACAAGAGGCTACAGGTTGCACAAGGGTCTCCTTCCGAGCTCACCTAGCATTTCTNTCAAAACACAGGGAATTGCATTGCTGTTTGCACAAGAGGCTACGTGTTGCACAAGGGTCTCCTTCTGAGCTCACTTAGCATTTCTTAACTTCACCAGGGTGACAGGGACCTGGGCCCCGTTCCTGCAGCATGCATGGGGTTTTGAGACACTCTCTGATTGTTTTATATGACTTTATTCCACATTTTGGCTTCTGTATGGGTTCTTCTCAGGCTGTTCCTTTGGGGGTTGGGACTAGGACAGCACTGAAGTCTTAAAGGATTAGATACAAGAATAATAAACGCTGCTTTAAATTCATTAAAAAAAAATAATCCACTCCCTGAGAAAGCAAACTTCCTTGTCTTTCTGTGGCGTCTTTGTGAGCGATAGGAGGGGAGGGAGAATACGGAAATGTACAGCACTTGGCACTGGGTACACCTTAAACTCGTTTTTCAACATTTTACAACCAGCTCTAGCCATGTGACCTACGTGGAAAGATAAACTGAGACATTTAATCCTTTTTCTTTTTTTTCCTTTTTTTTTTTTTTTTTTTAACCACAAGGAAATGAATTTTATGTGGTTGTGATCATTGAATTACAGTAAATGATTTGCCCACAAGAGAAAAAAAAAACAGTCCCACAACCAGAGTGGTTTTAACATAGGGGAGGCTGAGACAGGGCAGCTGTTTGTGACCAAACGCCCTTCCCTCACTTGAAAACTCTCCGTGAGCATCACTGTTTCTCCCTGGCTGTGGCATTTAAGGACACGCCAGCTCATTGTAGGTGAGGATTGCCCACCATTTGCTTTGTCAACCAGAGTATGAATAACAACTCTCCAAAAGCCAACTGCTTTTTTAGCTAAAGCAGCAGCAATGACCCACATGTCAATTGTTAGGAAATTATTTAACATGGTATCACTCAGGAAAGCAGCAAACCTCACCACTTTTGCTTCATGTCCAGAATACCATCAGCTTCTGAAATGAAAGCTGGGTGCCCAGTGTACTGGGATAAGGACAGCCAGTTCATTCCAGCTGGTGGCACTGAGTCGCTACCACCCTGGACTGGGAACACGCTCCCACCATTTCACAGGCAGCAGGAAACACATCCCTGGCGTGAAGGGGCCGGGGGGAACTCAGCACCTCCCTCCTGCTGGAGCGTCCCTGGGGACCAGCGTGCAGCCCCTACAGTGACAAGACCAGCCCATGCCTCTGAGACACTCAGGCTGGGTTTTCAGTAGGGGAGCATCCTTGCTGAGGCATCAGTTAGTCAGCGTTGTCAGCTGAGATGAAGACACAGGCTGGGAAAAAATTAATGGAAACAGATGATGTGCAAGAAACTCAAGAAACTCTGTAGACCGTGCCCATGAGCTGTCCGTCCTGCCCATGAGGGTACACACCACCATCTTCCTGGCAACAGAGAGGACACTGTCACCCACAAATGACTGACGGGTGTGATAGCTGTTGTCAGAATGCCAGTTGCCTTCTCTAGCGCTGAGGGTGGTACGCCCACTGATTTCTGAGAACTGTGGCTTTTTGCTTTTGTTTTTTCTGTTTGGCTGCGCTCCCACATTCTAACACATACCAATATTTTCTTTAGGGCAACATTCATCTATTTAAACAACTTTTGCTAGAGTCTGCTTGATCCATGGAAACATTGGCCTAAGCAAGATAACAGCTACAGTTGAAAAGTACCGTTGTGAAGGTGCTGCTGCTGCCCCCTGGGACGTGCCCGCTCTGCATCTGCACAGGCCAAGCAGGGTTTCTCATCTAGGGTGTTACGAGAACGCGACATCCAGGCTTCCAGAGCGGAGCTGGTTCAGCTTTGACCAGCCTGGAGCAAGAGCAGGTGAGCCTCACACCCCAAGCACCCACCACCATCCTTGGCAAATTGCTGCTGCCAGCCCCGGTGCTGGGTCTGCCAGCCACTGCTGGCTGAACGGGAGGAGCGAGGGCTCCTGTTTAACCAGGTCTCGGCTTCCTGGTGCGGTCTGCCACGTCCCCACATGAACCAGCGCTCAGGCACAGGCGGAGGGGAAAGCCCCTGCAGCTCAAGGGAGCTCCCCAAGGAGCAGCCCAGCATCTGCTCCCGTCTCAGCTTGCCTCCATCCACGGGGCAACGCTGAGGACACAGCTGCAGCAGGAGCATGTGAAAAACACACAGCTAAGCGATGCCCTGGGCAGGTGAGTGTGGCTGAGCGATGTGAAAGCCCCGCCGGTGGCACAGAAAACATCCTGCAGATGAAGTTGGCCAATATCACTTCTTACAGCTGCAACATGACTCTTCCCGTGAGGCTGCCAACGCTCAGCCCCAATATTTCCTGCTACGAGCCATTTTCATTAACCAGCTGCTCTCCTGCTCCTATTTATTCATGTCAGTAGCTTTTTTTCCCCCAAAGATAATTCCCAGGCCAAGCAAAGCCCCACGCTCTCCGCCAGCAGCCCAGCTGTGTTTCCCCCAGGGGCTGCTCCACCAGCCTCTGCTCACCTGCTGCTTGCACAACAGCCATACACATCTCCTCAGGCCACAGGGCTGGCAGCGAGCACCAGCAGCAAGAGCAGGATCAAGCACCGACAGCTCTTTCTCACGTCAGGGCAGAGAATTCAATTGTTCTACCCCTTTCCCTTCCCAGAAAAGCGCCAGCGCTGCCCCCGCTGCTGCTCCCCCCCAGCTTTCTCCTGCTCCAACCCACAGGAGCGCTCCCCCCCACACCAGGGCAATCAACCCTCAGCCTTCAAGAGGTTTGATCCCAGTGAACTCCAGAAATGGGGTTTCAAGGTTTGCGAACAGGGAAAGCTGCGGGGAGAACTGATCTAAAGTTGTGAATGGCAGAGGTTACATCACCTTTGAATGAGGAATGGAGGAAAAAAATTAAGGAAACCCAAAAGGTGAAGAAGTTTCCCGTGGCATCACTCCTCTGCCTGTCTGATTTAACCAGTGTAGCTCAGACTGCACTTGCGCAGAGGTATTTTCTTCTCATCTTATGATGACCATGGAAAATTCCTACCAAGAAGCATTTTAAAATTTGACTTTGGCAAAGCTTAGGAACACCCTGAAACGGCCTGTATGGGATGAGCGATCATATATAAGAATCTTAAATATTCATAACTCAATGATTTTGGATATTTCAAGATAGGTCTTTAAGAAGAAACTACTAAAATGTCCTGGCATCACATGTTATGCTGGGGGGGGGGAAGAGAATATGCCTGCAAGAAAGATATTTCAGGATAGCCTTCTGATGGTTCACTACAAGCTTAAAAGAATTATTATAAATGATACTTGGCCAGTTTTCATAGAGCCTCTCCATTTTTTCCTATTGTTGATTCCAGTCTTACCAGAACAATATTTCTTCTTTTAAACTGATTTTTAACTGTCTATTTACTGATTGGGCCAATGCATAAGCCCCAAAAGGTTTAAATGCCATAGTGAGTAAAAGGGGTGGGAGTATATTCATTATCTGACAAAACTGTATCTATGTACACTTCCAGAATGTTTTTTCCTGAGAATCTGATGTCACAACTCAGGGGTGGTGGGCAGGGCAGGGCTTAGAGGTCTCAGGTCCTGTTCCTTACAAGTTTTCCACTTCTGTCAAACTCAATGTGAGAGCAGTAGAAAAGGGCCAGCAAAGGAACGTGCACCTCCCAAAACAAGAGATGACAGCTACTCTTTTAATGAAACCAGAAAGGGAAAGAAAAAAAAGTGAAGGTAGAGTGAAAAAACCTGCAAGGAGTCAACAAGGGAAACAAAGGGCAGCTTTATGCAACAGCTATTTCACTCCAGAAATGGCAGGGCTGGCTAAGGCACTAATATCTGGTGCTTTTAATATAAAAATTCAGCACAATTAGGGCTTTGCTTGTACCAAGAAGATAATGGCAACCCAGAAGACAAGATTTAATAGCAGATGCGGCTTGGGAGGATGGAGAAGAGACAGCAGACAAGGAACAGGGTTTTCCTTCTCAAAAAGCAAAGGACTGCTAAGGAAAATGGAGGTGACTGAATTTTACTTTTCCACTTTCACCAAACGGAACAAAAGCTTTTGATGACTGTTGTAAGATCTATTGATCAAAAATGAGAGCCAAGTCCAAATGAGCTAATATCCCTAATTGAAGGATAAATAAAGCAAATTGTAATTTTTAGCAAGAAAACAACTTTTAGGCAATTAGTGATTGTCATGAGAAAGCACCTTTATTTTTTTCTTTTCCTTCCAGAAACATGAGGCTCAAACTGATGAAAGCTAGGAACAGATACATTTAAATAGACATAAAAGGATCGGTGTCAAGGATGAACTGATACAGGAACTAGCAAATGATAAAGCTGGGCAAACCACAATAAGATTTCTGCCAAAAAAAAGCTGTTGGGAGGCACCCGCTTTGAGCTGCATCCCAAGCAGGACACACAAACGCACGCTCACACGCCGAGTGAGCAACACCACGTTGGGCAGCTGCAGCCTCAGCCCCGGCGCTGCTGCCCCAGCCCCTCACTTCTGCTCCTGCGGGATGGGTCTCACCAGTCCAAGCTGCCAACACCTCCCCACTCAAGGGGGGAGACTTACCCTGGCACCTCGCTGGGTGACAGCTTGCTAGCGGCCTGTTGCCAAAGCGACTGCTCGCGTGAAATTCCAATTTTTGGGCACTTCCCCGCTATAAGGAGCCTCATATGACGGCTGTTTTAGTCTACGCAGATTTTTTTGCCAGAAGAGAGACAACTGTGTCTACTTTAAATTCTTCCATTTCTACACTTGCTCAGCCCAAACTGCAAAGCTTGAATTTACCTAACTTGCTACTACAAGGACCACTAAGAGGGAAGATGGTGTTTCAAAGTAGCCCAAGATGAACGGTGTAGATACCATCGCTCTGCTTCTTCTATTTGCTTCCACACCATTTACAGCCTAACAGAGAATTCATCAGTTCTCCAGGAAGATCTTTCCATCCTTCTTGCAGCTGCACGGTCAGAACTTATGTGCAGCTGTGCTAAATCTGATGCAGGATCCATTTAGCACAAGATTTAGTCTCCAGCAACGGCAGAATTAAGCAGCCAAGGAAGAAAAAGAACAGGGCAAGTTTATCCACTGTGCCCAAGCACCCCTCCAGCCTCCAGACACTTCCAGCTCAGGGGATTTCTGAAGGTGAACACATTTGCTTTTTATTTGGCAACTGCCAACAGACATTTCTATCAAATTATCTCTCAAGTCAAACTGAAGGCAGGTTAGTCAGCCATCCTTCCTTTTTATTGCGTATAGGTACTTTGTACCTTCCCCTTACTTCCTGCGGCGCAGTTGCTTCCATTTCAACTATACGTGGCTTTCCTTGGCCTGAAACGTAGGAGAATGTCTCATCGTGGGGAAGGTGGAAGGAGCTTTCGCCTTTGGAGACAGCACGGTGGACAATCCGTGTTTCATTCTGACATGCTGACCCATCCAGCAGCAGCTGCTCCACAATTCTGAAGATTTAGCCCTCATTCTGATGCTTAACAAAAAATTCTTGGGTTTTTTTTTTTTTTTTTTGAGACACTAAACCCCATTTAGAGCAATGTGCCCTTGGAAAAAAATCTCATATTGATCACTTTTGGAAATATTGGTATTTGTTGCCATTGATTTTAAGGAAGAAGTAGCTATGGATGAAAGAGCTGCTTTCCACAAGGCAGTTCAACATTAGCATATGGAGAAATAGTAGCCACACTCTACCCACAGGAACAATTAAAGCTTACAACATACCCACTATTGCAGAAGGTGATTTGTACTGGCAGGTAGATGGCAGCTTCAGTGCCAGGGGCTGCCATAGGTGTTCAGGCTATTCAGATCATGCCCCAACACTGTGCTGGTTAGGAATACAGCCTGAGAGCTGGCAGACATGGAGCAGATGTAATGGACATACTGGGCATATTACTGCTCAGGTATCCACTATGTCCTGTGCACAAGGTGAAACGAAGGCTGGCTTCAGTCGGGAATCTCATCTACCTAAGAGCAAGTACCCAGGACATGCCGCAAACTATTTCCAAGCTGGGAAATGATGAAGCAGAGGAAATGTGAAGTTGGGCTTTGGAAAAATTGTATGCAGTGAGTAAAAACGGAGAAGACGTGAGGACTGGATGTTCTGGAAAGGGAAGGTAGGCAAATGCCCTTTTTTAAGAAGAATTTTGAGTGTTGCCTTTAAATCTTGTTTGGAGATCCTTTTTTTTTTTTTTCTGAAGCTGCCCTAGCTTCTACCACATGCTGCCTGAACAGCTGTTTTACATTCATATTCTGTGCTAAAACATAATCTAGCAAAAGGGCTGGAAGACAGCTGAAATCGGCTTTTCCCCAGTACAACAGAACCCATATATTACATATAGCATACGTTCCTCCTCCATACGCTCTGTACAACACCTGCAGGACTGGACTTGCAGAGAGACCTGGGGTGACCCCCCCGCAGGTCCTGGGCTGCAGCCACGGCACCCTGGCAGAGCACACCCAGAGGCCCTGAGTTAGGTATGGCACAGGGACACGGATCGGCATCTAGCTGATACACTAATGCAAGTCCCTAAGTACCTACAATGTGCTACTTTGAGAGTGAAAAAATTTACACTGGTGCTTATTTTTAGTGAATCCTCATAAGCATTTCAGGATTCTCTCATTTAATGTAGTGGATTGGATCTTGCCTTGGGATTCAGACAGCCACCAGCATACTTTACTGCCTAGTTTTAAACTCATAAGCTACATTTTACAGCTAGCACGGTGGCTTTGCTGCAGCTGCCTTGGAGATGCTCCTGGCAAGAAAGGCAAGGCTGCGATGCTAGTCCATAGGGACCCTGGAGTATGAAGAGGAGACAGCAGAGACTCAAGCACAGAAGTTTGGTAAGTCTTAGCACATCACTACAACCACCTCCAGGAAAGCTGCAATACCACATTTGTCATGCTGCCCCCAGTGATAAAACACAGCAGAGCTGCTTCAGCAAAGATGAGCTGAAGAGGACACCGTGCAGAAAGGACAGGGCCTTCCGCACATCTTCCCTCTACACTTACTTCCAACAGCTCACATAAAGGGCCATTCTGCAGCATTTGGGAGTGACTTGGCTCTACCTGCCCCACTGGACTCTGCCAGCATGATTTCCAGGAAGCAGAGATGCCCTGCGCCTTTCAGTGTGAGGGAACAAAAGCTAACCAGGAGTGGAAAGCCAGATGGAAGGAGCAAGGCAAACCCAGGTTTCTGTGAAGATACCCTGGTGTGGTTCCCTCAAACACAAACAGGTTGGTTTGGGGCACTGGATCCCTGATTTGTACACAGGTGAGACTTGGGAAAGCAAATCTGACCCCCACAAACACCACTTCCACAAGCAATCTCTCTGCAGGGACTAGAGTGAACATCGAGCTGTTCCTACCATTTGATCACACCCCAGTAAAATTAGAGGTTCCTAACCCAACTCTGAGATGTCATGGAAAAAACTGGATGGAAGGAAACTACAAAGGCAAAAGAGTCTTCCTTTATGATGAAACCTCAAAGGAGTAATTAATTTAATCAGCAGACTTCAACACTGCTTTTCATAACCCAAGATGCACCAAGAGGTTAAGCTATAGGGACCAAGTTATCTTTGTGACCTTTACCACCAGGAAAATTTACAAACGGCAATTAATAGATTTGGAGGCCAAAAAAATTAACCCAGATAGAGAGCAGGTAATTAACCTCAGTGAGATTAAAGCAGAAAAGCCAAGACAGAAGCCAGGCTGTGCTACAGCCACTGACTGCAGCAAAAGAAATTAGCATCGATCTTCTCATGGGAGGAGGTTTGCAAAATGTCACAAAGTTGCTGTACACTGGGGTCATAAAACTGAGCCCACATATTTCATGCAGGATCTAGAGTTGTTGGCCAGTAAGGGAACAAGAGCAAACTACAAGTGACTGTACAGATCTCTGATAAGATACTTTTTCACTCAGTTTTGCATTGAACCTTGGAACTTCTAGCTTGGTACCAGACTGAAACCCTTTTCTCTCAATAGCATGCAATTAGGTGAATTGCTTGGTATAGATAAAGTTGCTCTTTGGAGAGATATTACTTACAGTGAGACAGCATAATCCATAGGAGTGATAAAAAGAGGGGAGGCTCACATACCAGGTAAAGAGTAACAAAATTCTAACAAAGCTGGGTTTTGTTGAGCACACCCTCCCCTCCCCGCCCCCCGGCCCCTGCAGCTCTTCCTGGATTAAAGGAATTCTCTATTCCCTTTGCAGATTTAATCCATTTTAAGAGAAATCTTTATCTCTGTAATACAAATTGCCTGTGTTTGTTTATTAAGCAATAACATCTGGGTGCATCTGAAGGGTCACCACCTGCGAACTGCAGAGCTCCAGGTAAGTCCAGTGCACCTTTGGGACACCTCCAAAGTGGTGGTCCTGCTCCCAGGGGCATTAAGCACCCACAGATGCCAGCAGCCTAGGCAGGATCCAGAGCTTAGCCAAAGCAGCTATTCCAGCACTATGCTATATTTCTATATATGTTTATCTTATGTTTATAAGGGAATGGGGAGAAAAAACAATACCACTCTGTTGTGTCTTGCATTCACCCCCATACAGAGTGATCTGGTCACGCATCCTACAAGAAAACCATGAGATGCAATCACAACAGTGAGACCACCAGCAGCAGGACCATGGCCCGGAGCTACAGTGACATTTCAGTGCCTCATTTTTGACATCCTAAAGCACCTGATTATAACTAGATGCTTAACCATTGCAAATCTTCCCATGGGCACCCTCTCGTCTGTGACGAAGCCCCATCATCCATGTGCAAAACCTGCAGTTTTAGGTCTCACTGCCATAAGCATACTAGTGAACCCTTCTTTGAGTTCATCACTTACAACTTCTCAGATATCTTGTATGGGCAGGGATTTCTGAAATCAATAACTGTCCTATGCTCCTTCACTATAGGCAGGGCTTGACGTATTTAATGGATTTAGGCCAATACTCATGCAAGCCTGGTTAATAATTACCTTTTTGCTCTGGCTGGGATTTGTGTTTGTTGTTCTTTTAAAGAAAATACATGCTACAAAATAGCAATGTAACAGTCACAACTGCAGGGCCATGGAAATTAGTATTGACTTATGTTTTGCTGCTACAGAAAGATGAAACACCTCTCCCCAAACTGACCATATCACCAACCAGATCGATGAGGGTCTGGTAGTGTCTGCAGCCATTCTGCTTTCTCAGCAATGCTGCCTCCTCCCCACTGCCAAAAGCAGGGAGAGCTTTGGGTGCAAGTCCCTCTGGAATGGAGACAGAAGGGGAAGGAGTCACAGATGCAATGATGAGAGGGTCCTGGGAGAAGGTTAGAGCATAGGAAAGAACCAGGCTGCAATTTAAGTGCTGTGGGTCACTTGACCTGGACCAGATTACCTCCAGCACAGTCTTATTACAGCTGTTACCTCACATGAGTTGCACAGTCCCCATGCTCCTGGAATCTTCCAGAGGACTGCAATCTGATGCGACAGTGGAAGTTTAAATTGGCAGTCTGAGAAGAACCATCATCTCCAGGAATAAGTGCAGGCTTGGATTACAGCAACGAACCAGCCAGAACACTGTTTCTTCTGCCTTCTTCAGAAATGTTACAAATTGCATTTAGCAATGCATCCCCCTTTTGAAGTGAAAGCCATCCATGGAACTGCCTCAGTGATTTCCCCCACCTTTAGCTGGCTGTGGAGACAGTCTCATGCATGGAGAAGACCTCCTTTAACACTAATATTATGTTTGCAGTGAGCAGGGTATGAGATTAGTTGTAAAGTAACAGTGAGAACAAACGATCTCTTCTTCTTCCACTTCAGGGACATTGCCCTATCCAGTCCCAGAATCACAGAATCTCCATGGCTGGAAGGGACCCCTGAGATCATCAAGTCCAGCCATACACACAAATATGCCCTGTACCTTGGCCACTAGGTCACGACCTGAAGTGCCACATCTACACATTTCTTAAATACCTCCAGGGATGGTGACTCCACCACCTCCCTGGGCAGGCTGGT
>VZRU01006290.1:32060-63587 GCA_013398155.1 Pedionomus torquatus
GAAAAAAGGGAAAAGAAGGAATAAGGGAACGGGGGGGGAAGGGAAAAAAGGAGGAAAAAAAGAAAAAATAAAAGAAAAAAAAAGGGAGGGGGGGAGAGAGGAAAAAAACCCCACCACCTAAAACATGAATCCCACAAAACAAATCACCCAACTCAACAACCTCAGCCACTAGAGCATGCTCTGAAGTGCCACATCTACATGTTTCTTAAATACCCCGGGGATGGTGACTCTACTGTTCCAGTGCCTGACCGTCCTCTCAATGAAGCAATCCTTCCTAATAGCCAATCTAAACCTCCCTTGCCACAACTCCAGACCGTTTCCTCTGGTCCTGTCATTATCCACTTGGGAGAAGAGGCCAACACCCACCTCTCTACAACCTCCTTTCAAGTAGCTGTAGAGGGCGAGGAGGTCTCCCCTCAGCCTCCTCTTCTCCAAACTAAACACGCCCAGTTCCCTCAGCCTCTCCTCATGTGACTTGCTCTCTAGACACAGCCAACATCTGTGGCTACCGAACTCAAGGAGATGCATATGTGGGACACAGAGAACAGCACCGTGAAGCTAAAGGTGTTTCTAATAATGGGTGTGATCATGGTGTAGGGCATAGCAGGGTTCTTTTGAGTCGCAGAACTACAGGAGTAAAAGGGCTGAAGAACTCGTAAGGAAGTCAGAGAAGAGCGAGTTCAATGGAAGACAGACATTCGCGTGAAGCCTGTAATTTGAAGTGGGCCAGAAACCCTAAGGTGACACAACTCTATAGACCTGGTTAAGGGCTCAAGTTCTTACTGCCGTAGCGCCCAATGCCTTCAGGAGGCATTTTTTCCTCTATCTCAGCAGTATGTTTCCACTGCTCATGAAGCCTTCCATTTGCAGTACTTTGAGGACTAACAGACTACCTCTAATCAATTCTATCCAAAAGACTATCAGTCCCCAGGTCACACTATAAATAAAAGCATGGCTTCTGAGGAAACCGTGAAATGGCCTTCCAGAACAGCAGTCTTTGCATTTGCCCTGGGGATACAATTCTTTATTTCCATAGGCCTTAATAAAAGGTTAGCAGCAACAACCATGGTAACTGGACATCAAGACTATATCACTTGCCATCTTGGAGAAAACAGAATACTTAGGGTTAAGAGCAGCTTTTTTTTTTTTCTTTTTTTCTTTTGTAATCATTAAAAGATTGCCTAAGAAGCCCTGCCTTGAAGCACCCAGGCAGCTAGAACAGCACTCGTATGACCCCTAGAGGTGTCAGGATTTAGGTGAAGAACCGTCTCCACAGGAGGAGCTTTTGCAAGGTGCTGACTTTCACAACAGAGATGCCTGAGCCCTGGACTCATTTGCACCAGCACCCTTCGCACCTCTTCTCCCTTCCACTAGGAGCAGGACCTCCAGGCTGGTTTGCTGCCCATGCCTCAGGAACTGAGGATCCCAGTGTAACGCTCCTTCAGAGACACAAAACTTGCTGGCTCGAAGCACTGCTGAGAACTCTTGCAGCTCAAGAGTGCTGTGCCAAATAAGCACTTGTCCAGCCCACTCTACTTCAAACCACGGTGTTGGGAAACACTCTTTGTTATAGCTCAAAGAACCTCTGCAGGGTAGCAAACATGACATTCAAAAGCAGAACGAAGCCACAGTGTACCTGAGGGTGACTAAGTTTTGCCCATATCTGAACTCCAGACCCCGGAGCTCACTTGCACCACACTACTGGCTCAGTGCAAGGGGCTGTGGGGCCAGTTTACCTGTGGGTTTGTGACATTAGTGTTGTCTTTTTGAAAGACTCCCATCCTTTAGCTATGAGGAAAGAGATGGTTTCATGATCACTGTTCTGTTTCACAATCACTATGCTAAAAATACCAGAATAAAAGCATCACAAGTCTCACTCACCACAGATACCTGGGCAGTCACCTAGAGCTTTAACAAAAGCCCACAGGACACAACACGTTTAAACAGCTCTGAACTGTGTCAGAAGCACATCCAGTGGGAAAGCTGGACAGGAAGTGATCCGAACATACATGGGGGCTGTGGATGCCCCATCCCTGGAAGTGTTCAAGGCCAGGCTGGATGGAGCTTGGAGCAACCTGCTCTAGTGGGAGATGTCCCTGCCCATGACAAGGCGGTTGGAACTCGATGATTTTTAAGGTCCCTTCCAACTCTAACCATTCTATGATTCTATGAACATAAAGCAGCCCACGAGGAAGCTAGCCATGAAGCTAGCAAGACATGGAAATGATAATTTTTATACTGAGGGCCACCAGGCACTTACTTGAGGAACTGAGCAGAAGGACAAAGCAGGACTAGTTTTCCAGCAGGAGTCTGGGTAAGCTGACATCCTCGCCCCTGACTGAGCCAGCAGCCCCTTACCCCCGGACAGGCCCACTGCGGCAACATAGTCCCAGTGCGGGAGCCAGGTGTGACTTGCTGCTAGCCCACCCCTGGACACAGGCTGGCCAGTGAAAGGGATGAGAAATGGAAGTAGCTATACTACAGCAAGAACAAGCTCTAGTGAACTAACTCACAGGTGCTGATAAATGAGACTTTCTGTAATTTTACATCTTTCACCTCATTTTTAGTTAGTTTTTCCTTTCTCTTTCCTTACCCTCATTTTGCAAACACCACATAGCATTATTTTGTGACACAGATGTGTCAGCTGCCGTCCTCTAACCAGTTTTGGCCCTATGGAGGTCAAGTCATTGCTTTCATCACCATTGAATATGGACTCCACATTTTAGCCAAATACTAATCTGTGAAGGGCTTTTCTAACCACTGGAGGCTACTTTATTTAACTGCACTGTTACTGTCCATTTTCGCTACAGTAAAACACAAACAAAAAGCACTCCCTGCCACTGCAATGTAGTGAGCAGCTTGGCAGCCTTCAGCTAGAACTGAAAATATGGAATGAATAAAAGAGCCAGATCCATTACTTACCTTTGGCTCACTAACAACAGATTAATGCATACCTTAATCACTGTATTATTATTTATTTGCTCATATTATATAGACTCAAAAATTTTCTTCTAGCATGTTCTTAAGCATGCTGATAGAGAATTCACAAGCAAGCAAAACAAGAATACTATGCCATTATACAGTACTTAAGACCACTGTTAATCAAAGTTATCTGTTAGTGGTGACACATAGCAAGCAAACACCCAGTGAATCACAATTTACTCATGTTACTCACTGAAACAATCTGCCTACAACAATCTGGGTTAGATTTAAGCAATTTTAAGAACCATGTTATTTTTTGAGCCACTCTACCAGCTCTGTCATTGCACTCAGATTAACTGAAACCAGTGCATTCTTCAAAGTAAAGGATAATGCAGGACAGACTTTGTGGAGCGCAGTCCAGAGCAACTCCCAGCACCATAGATAAAATCTTGTTCAATGGAGAGTGATACAAATAAAAATAATGTCACATAAAAATCCATTTCTAGTTCTTTTAAAAGAGGCAAAAATTTATTGCAAGTAGCTGCGTGAAAAACCTGGCAAAAAACCCCACTCAGAATGGCAGAGGAAAGATATAGCAATACCTGATCCCCAGAAAAATCTGTAATTCTAGGTGGGTTACTTAGAAGGTAGTACTGAACCATTTTTTAAAGAAATATTTTCAGGAAGTAGATTGAAAACCTCTCTTTAAAACTGCAGACGCGATTTTCTTAATCTTGATTTGTATTTTCTGGATGTTTACTATATTGACTTCTACTGTGAAGAACAGACCAAGGCATAACGGCTCTGTGTAAAAACTTCATCTGGGGCTAAGCGCAGACCACATTCTCCACCCTGCTTTGCTCCCCATCAACTGACATCTCCCCCTCAATAGTTATATTTGTACCTCATTCCGTTGCAAAGGTAACCCTGGATTGCTCTCTCAAATACAACAGCTAGTACTATACCTGGAGACACAGCACTGCCATGGCCATCCAAAGCATCTCGGAACCCCACAGGACCAAGAAGAGTTCACCACTAGCCTGCTGCGAGGTCAGTCCCTGTACCTCGGGCAAGCAGAAGGCTGACTGCACTGCTTGTGGGACTCACCTTTATGGTAGAGATAGACTTGGGAACACCTTGTGCTCCTGACAGCTCCCAAGAGCTTACAAGACCCAAAGGAAGGATGGGTTAAACTAGTGCAGCATGATAGAACAACTGCATTGTTTTCCTGGTGGCCTTGCAGACCTTCGGAGGTCTGTGGAATACTTACAAGGACTCAAATGCACAAAAGTATTTAGAAAGAAAGATAAGAACAAACCTGAGCTGGGTAATTGCAATCTGTTATTCCTTGCTGCAAGCAATGTAAAAACAGTATTGTTCACTGCCACCTTGCAGAATGGAGCTCTTAAAAGGTGTCTGGGGACAATGAAGTTCCACTTTGCACAAGAGAAACTAGACACAAAATTCTCTGCTACCTCTTGTCCCTTCCATACAGTTGGACTTGTCCCTAATGAAAACGAAACTTTCTCCTTTTCAGTGGACTTCAGAAACAGTGAGAAGAGAGATGTGCAGCTCGCTCTCCTTTAATTGAGCTCTGTCTGCAAGTACAAAGGAGGCAGTTGCACACAAACTCCAGAGGCCACCTTTGATCCTATATCCTGTCACTGATGAAAAGACCTTATGAAAATAAAAGTCAACATATTCTTTTTGTCAAGGAGTAACAGAAGTTTGTAAGAAGAAAAGATGGATTCTTCCCAGTTTTATAAACAGAATGAAAGGAATTCCCTCTCCCCTACACTCCCCTTTTCCCATCTCCTAAACAATCACATTACAGGTCTTCCATTTCTCAAATTGGGACAGAGGTGCACAATCTTGCCACACTCCTACATTTCTTGAGAAACAACTCTCAGACACTTCCCATGCTTCTGACAGGGTCAGAGAACAAAGCTTTGTTAACCACAGGACAAAACATGCAGACAGTTAAAACATGGGGAAACCCACTTCTCTATTTCAAGATGTCATTTTACTGTCCAGGATGGTCCTTTGGGGTTCAGCCTGAATCCTCAGGTTGCAATTGCCACAAACAGAAACAGGTTTCCTGGGGTAGCTAAGGGCATCTCCTACCTTTCTGTACCATTGGAAACTCAACACCCCATTATCCCATGACACTTCATCTTCAGTTCTGTAATCCAGCTCATGGAAGAAAGCACAGTTGGAGCCATGGAAGGCATCGCTGGAGACAGCTTATATTTCTCCTCATTTAAAACCCTGCAGTGACTCAATACAAGAGGGGAGAGGTGATCTCTCTGTCAAGAGAGACAGTAACAAAAAAATTTTGTCAGCTCATTCCTCAAAGGCCTCTACAGCACACAAATCTGAAACAGTATTTTTGCATCTTGGTCCTCCTCAGTAAATATAAAGTCACCCCTCTGCTTTCATATTAAACCTGCAAGTTTTATGCAAGTGCGTAAGTAGTTATTTTCCTGTTACTATAGAGTAAATCCAGAGATGTGACTTTCTCAAAGATTACTGGATTTATGCACGAGACACACAAAGGAAAGAGGAAGAGACCAGGGCAGATAGAAATAAACATTTCTGTCACCACTCAACACTAGGGTTGTCACGTACAGTTCTGATTATCTAACATGCTAACACACTTGCTTGATTTAGAGCAGGTTTTTTTCTTACTGAAATAGCTAAATAGAGAGATATACAAACTAAACACAAGATCTTGGAGGGACACAAGCTACAGTTTAGTCAGAAACTCCTGAGCTAGCTTTTAAACCAACTGGCCCAGGTATGGCAGCAATAGGCTGGGTCAGCCTTGTCACCAGAAGCGTGGCCCTGCAGCATCACTTCATGTTTTCACCCTGGAAAATTACCAGGTTCAAAGATGTGACTCTAAGGGTCCTCAGAGTCTTCACAATCACAATTCAGGTTCCAACTTCTGCAGCACCCATCATTTGGGTGCTCACATTCTTTATTGAATCCGTGGCTCTTGTGAACTAAAACCAGAAAAGTGTTTGTTACATGAGCAAGAATAACATTTGCCCTTGATAAATAATAGAAGAGGAACATTTGAGAGTGCCTGGTAATCCAAAGAAAAAGATAACAGAAAATAATTAAAAAGAAAATATATCAGTTAATAAATTCAAATAGGAATAATTCTGAAATCATATTCCTGTAAGAAAGAGAATTCTTTAGTACTATCACATCCTCACATAAAACATGCTAGAGAAGCGCAAAGTATGATTTCAGCATCATCATCCAAGCATGCAGCATGATATAAAAGGTCTGTGATCCACCTGAGATTGCAAACTTTCCCTTACACATGGGAAGCTCAGAACTGCAGCAGCTTGTTTTGAACAGAATGGCATGTGCACAATCTGAATTTCTAAGAAAGATATTCTGAGTTCAGACTTAAGGTCTGTCTAAACCTGGAAGCTGTTTCCAACGGGTGCCACCAGTAGTGTGAAGAGCACTGAAGACCAATATGCAGCCATAAATCTCTAAAATATTGTTCCACTTTTTAACACTTCATGACTGTATTTAGAAGTATGCTGATATATATTTTTCTTCCATGTTTTTCCATGACTCTCAATCAATATAACATTCCAGCATTCACAAATCCTGTTGCAAGTTCCTCAGCTTTCTCACATATTGTACAGACTCCTCCCTGGTCACACACTCTGTATATTTGATGTACCCAGGTCCTACACGGGAAGAGACAGTGAACAGTAACTCTCTACATCCTTTATGACACACATAAGCCTTGGACAAACCCTTGATCAAGGGGTTTCCATGCTAAAGACTCGTGTTCTGAACATTTTACCCTTATCTTTAAATACTCCCTCAGATTTTGGGACAATATTTTTTTCCACAACAAAGAACAAATGGGCAACTGCCTCAAACAGGCAGTGTAAGTGCCAAACTCTGAACTCTATGGCAAACAAGAGCAACCATTTTTCTGCACAGTGAAACAGTTTGTCTTCTAAAGAAGCTATTTAAAACTTACCCCTGTTGACCGGGAACTGATAATATACAGGGAACACACTTGAGACTTTTTCCACGTACTGAGTTTATTCTTGGCTAGCCACCCAGTTCAGCTTTACATTAGAACCTGCACTTTAAGGTTTGCATTATGTATGAGAATCCAGATAAACTTACAGCATTAATTATTCCACACAAAAGAAAACCTGCCATTAGCAATTCAATGCATCATTTACATCATCATCATCTTAATTACAATTTCCTTTCTTCCAATAAATTTTGGCGTAACTACTGCATTGCTTTGCCATTTTGACTCCTTGTTCTTAAGTTACAGCTCTACAGGCATGCTCCTATTAACTGCAACAATTATGAAAATGAGTTCTATCACATGAACTTTTGACTGGGATCCATTACAATGTCATTCTGCCTCCCCTAGTGCATCTAGAATATCACGGTTTCAAAGTTCAGGGTGCTTTGTAATAGCAATTTATCTGCCACAGGCATGCCTGGGGATACTAGCTTCTTTCTTTGCTACATGAGACACCTTCCAGAGCTCTATTAGCCTGACAGGGTTAACAGGAATTAGCACACAGAAAAGAGGGTTTTGGTGTTGTCAGTGACAAACACATTCACATACACAGAAGTACTAAGGTGTTGAGCAAAGGAGTGTTGATTACGGCACTACTTTAACAAACTTGTAAGATCGTGCTTTTGTGCTAAGTAATGCACAGAGCAACCTTGGCATTCCTGTGAACAGTTTGAAATTTAAGTATTTAAGAGGATGTATGAGTGAACAAGGGACGTGTGTGTTGAACACTGCTGAAGGTCAATAAAATGACCAGAGGCAAAAGTCACAGCCTCCTATTTTAGCAGTCTCAAGTGGCATTTAAAAGCCCATCTTGCACAAATGCCCAAGGGAATGAAACATCTAGAAAGGACAGAAGAAGTTTGTCCAATATAATAGACTCAAGAGAAAGAGAGTGGAAGATTGGTCCTCCAACTTGGTGAGAAAGAAGCCCTGGGAGTCCAGGTAACTAGAGTCATGGTGACAATATGATAACATTCAGCAGCAGATAATGATAAAGAGGAAGATTAAGGTAACCATCACATCCAGTAAGCTCGATGGTATTAGAAGTGAAAGGCACAGCAGAGAGACATGTAGAGTCTATAAAATGATAGCAACAGTGATCAGAAAGAGCCACAATAAAAAGGTATGTTAGGAAGACAAACTAAAAAAAGGACAAAAGGCAATACCATGAAGAGATGATTTCCAGGACCTGCCACCATGTCAAATACATATTTTTTTTTCTGGGGAGAAAAGGCTGGTCAAATTTACAAGGTGCAGAGATGCAGCCCTGCAAATACAGGGTTCCCTGGTAGGCTGCCTGCTCCATCACTCCAATGCTCCACCTCATTCAGCCCATGCAGACAGAGCCCAGAGTGCTTACCCAGCAGCCTCATCAGGTCAGCACTACCCTACTAAGAGGCAAGCACAGTCCACTAACAAAGCCCTCAACAATGTCTCAACACGCTGTCACAGTCTACAGAATCAATTTGTTTATTGTTACAGAATGCAAAACAAAGATCTCAAAAGCACTCCTGCTCCAGAGCTCCACTGAAACAAGCTAACCCACTATATATTCTGGGTTTTACAAAAAAAGGATTTACAAAAGGAATATCTTCATCTTCAGCTAAGGCGCTTTCCCAATGATCAGCACACTCATAAAAAACACCATAATAAAGAAAATCCACATGAAAAACCTGTCCATCACTTTGGCAACCTTTTTCCACTCAATTCCTTTGGCTCGGTTTGCTTTATGGTCTCGAACACAATTAGCAATATACTCAATATTTTTAATCAGCATTTTGTAACAGGAACAGCAATTAACAGCCTCCCTAGCATTTTCACCACTAACTCCATAGTTTTTATTCAAATTTCCATTGAGCTTCTCCTTGAGAACACAGTCATCACTGTTACTGGAAAGATGGCTCCTTACCTCTTTGTGCCTCCTCTGACACCCATCATCCCCCTCTAACTTACGTTCTTCTTCCTTTTCTCTTTTTGGACTTGTGCAATTTTCACCCACATCATAAACAAAAAAGATTTTTGACATGTAGTCCAAAATAACTACCTTGGCCCACTGTGGAACAGGCTTTGCTTCTGAGCCACAGTGATGGAGATTCATTATAATGATCGTCAATGCAGTGGAAGCTGTGATCATGGTCATAGTTGCTATGTAATACTTTCCTGGAACACAAAATAAAATTAGATTAAAGATGCTACCCTAATAAATTAAAAAAAAATTCAGTGCAGAAATAACAATGTGACAACATTGTGCAAAACATAAGTGCATGTAAAACCAGTTTTTAAGTCACCCTGATTCTCTAGATACTTAGATCACACTTAATTTGCCATTTAAAAACAAAGATAAAAGCCATTGAAGTAAAACCTCATACTCCTTACTGGAACACCAGTAAGGGACTGTTCTGTTAGTATGATAAATATTTGCAAGCCAAAACCTCTGATTTCTTGAAATGCACACAGTCAAAAAACAGCTTAAAAATGTTTATCAGGAGCCTTGCTCTTTTCCTGCTGTCTTTAAAATCCCAGTGTTGACAGCTTCATGTGGCACATTAGAAACCCCCCTTCACGATGTATTAACAAAAGTGGTGATAACACTTTCGTTGGAACTATAGGTGTGCTCCACACCAGCAGATGGATGCCTTTGCATTCACACAGGCCAGTGAACCCCCAGAACTTGCTCGGCTGCAAGGAGGCAGCTCCCAGCTCTGTTCTGCTGCTTTGCAGCCTCTGCAAGAAAAGCACAGGCTGGCATGGATGGCCCAGGATGCGCCACAGATGAGTGGGATGTGATCCCAGTTTTCAAGGGGGTTAGGAAGGATGGTGAGGGACCAGAAAAAGCAGACTGAGGCTAGGTCCTGAGGCTCCCTAATTTAGACAGCATGATAGGAAGGGAAGGGAAGATACTCCAGTAGCACAAGCCTGTATTCTAAGCACGAATAGTTGTTGCTGATGTGGGAAATGTGTTCAACCCTCCTGTTCATTGACCAGTGTTCCATCTCAGTTAAGCCTTACAGTTTTTCATTTAAACAGCAATAACAAGAATAAAAATAACGAGATCTGAATTATCTTAATGAGGCTAGAAGTCAGCAGGGAGGCAACCATGTTCATATTTCTCCAGAAATCCCACCAGGGCAGCCTCCTACCCCAGGGGACAGATCAGCCAGGGCAGGAGGGGTGGTTCCAGCAGAAGGGACAGTGCTGAACACCACCCTTTTCACTATACATCAGCTCTTCTGAATCCTCAGACGAAAATTAAACTTCGGTATCATGAATTGCCAGGCATTCCAATTAAATGTATCAATTGCTGGATGTTAAATCAACCCTGAGTGTCCCAGTCAGGCCACCCAGCCATCTGGATCTGACAAAAACATATCTAAGCTTATGCTTATTACACCAGTTCTAAAATTGTTTTTTCATTACTGGCTTTATTACAATATGTGATAAAATATTTTAAATTTCTAACCATATATTATAAATTAGGTATTACCAAGCTATTTATATTTAATAGAAACACAAAATAACCCTAAAAAGCTTTAGCGTTCCTGTACAAATTCCATGCACATTTTAAGTGTTTCATTATATTTTAAAAATGCAGCACCTTTCTCTTCCAAGATGCCACAAATTACTTACGATCTCCCTAACATACAGCCCTGCTAATAATAAGCCACGTTTAAAGACAAAGCGTGTAAATCTCACCTATCAAAGGCACGTTTTCAGAAGGAGGCATGATCTCTGCAACCATCAGCTGAAACACGGTCAGAGCAAGCAGAACCGTAACACCCAGAGACACTTTTTCCCCAGAGTCTGCAGGGAGATAGAATCCCAGCGGGGCCAGGAAAGAGATCAAAATGCAAGGCAGCAACAGATTGAATATGTAGAACGAAGACTTCCTTTTCAAAATCAGTGTGAAGGTCACATCTGGATAAGGTTCCGAGCAGCAGCCATAAGTGATGACATTCTTAACCGCTGGCATACCATGAATCTCCCATTCCACATCTTCTATGAAGTCAGAGAGGTCGCCACTATCAAGAGAATTGATGATGTCTACCTGATTACCATTATAGGTCCAGGACCCAAATGTAAGGTTGCACTGCTGGCTGTCAAAAGGAAAATAAGATACATCCACTACACATGAGCTCTTTGTGATAGCTGGTGCATCCCAAGTGATTTTTCCATCATATCTCAACACAACATTAGTATTCACTGGTTCTGAAAAGTCATCATCAGCCCTAAAAAACAAAAAAGTAACAGTCAAGACACACAGACAATAATTTAATGTGCGGGCTGGGGAGGGGGAAGGGTGAAGTCCCTTGCTTCATACCATTAAAGCATGCTTCTGAAATCACATTATTTATACTGAATTTTATTAGGAACTGTTATTTATAGGTACCAGTGCCTATTAGCATAAATATCAGTGCTACTAACATATTGTATTTGTTGGCCATAGCTTCTTCAAACTTGACCTCAGACAGGATACAGTAGGATAAGAATCCATTCAAAGATGAAAATAATGTGCCTGTCACTACTGGCTTGGGAGAGCAGTTAAGGAGTGCAGCCTTCGTGTACCGCTTTGTGTCCTTTTGTGGACATGGTCTTCCAGAGCTCAGCACCCTCAGCAAAAAGCACTTGAGACTGTCAGGGTATTCAATTCCCAGTGCAGAGAACTTCAGAACAGCTTTGCTGTGTAGCATAGTCAATCGCCAAACTCTATCTATGGCTTTCTTGCAAAATATTTTGATGATCAACAACAAATGTTAAGACAACAAACCAAGCCCTTGCTGAGGTAAAACAATGCAAATTTAGACTCTGTGGGTCAATTCCTCCTTCAATCCTCCTCCCTCCCTCGGGCAAATGCTCAAGCTAATTTTCCCTAGCCACACTCACTTGTTATACAGGACAATATCTGGTCTCCAAACCAAATCGCTTGGAATTCTGATGGAATCCAACCCATCATATTTATCTTTGTCCCATTTGAGGTATGCATCATACCAGCTTTGTCGAATCCATAAGTAAGCTGACAGGATTTGGTTCCTTTCATCCTGCATAAAAATGTAGAAATATTTCTAACTGAAGGTGACAAAAGCACATTCTAGATGCAGGCAGCATTTGTTGTATAGCTTTAAAGCAGTGCCCAAAACAGGCCAGAATCCTGATGGGCTACAAGAGTACTTCTCAGACAGGTACGCATGCCCATACACTGTACAGGGAGGTTATTTATATATTTATATAAATATATATTTATATATTTGTATTTATTTAATAGAAACACAAAAATAACCCTAAAAAGTTCTAGCATACCTGTAGAAATTCCATGCACATTATAACTGTTTCATTATATTTTAAAAATGCAGCACCTTTCCCTTCCAAGATGCCACAAATTATGTATGGTCTCCCTGACACGTGCACCTTTCCCTTCCAAGATGCCACAAATTACGTATGGATTTTCTCTCATCCAAGACTTCTCCATCCAACCCCCACCTCACCACCTGCCCTCTACTTTAGCTTTAAACACAGTTCTCTGATACTGGGAGTATCTAAAAATTTCCTTTTGTGAGCTTCAAAATACCAAACAGCTAATGGATTCAGTCTAACAAATTCTCTGAAAGCTTGGAGAGGCCTTGAAGTTGTAATTTAGAAAACACAGAAGTGATTTTCCGTTCTCCTTCCAGACACGTTTTCTTTTGCTTTAGAAGTGTATCTGGCTGAAACAAATTTATTAAAGAAAAAAAATGTTACTGGAGGCTGAAGCAGGGAGTTTATGTAGAAATTAATTGCATCTTAGAAAAAGCATTTGCTCTGTCTGTTTAAAACTCAGAAAAAGTTGCCTAGAGGGTGTGATACCGGCACCTAACTACAAAAGAAGTCAATCCAGCAGCTCTACGTTTGCAAACTTATAATGGAATTCTTAGTGTTGCAATCTGATACGGACCTACAAAAACCTGGAGAACACAACCTTCCTGAGGAGCTATTACCGAAGTTGTCACAACAAAATGCAAGATGTTTTTCCTACGCCACGCGAAAGGTTTACAGGTACTACATTTCTGTACATCTTTAGAAAGACAGAACTGTACTCTTACTCACCATGTCTTTAATTTGGGACAATGTGATCTGAAGGGTGACATTCAGTACTTTATCTGTGTCTTCCACTGGTCTTAGCGCATTTGAGTAGTCTTCAAACAGTTTATTAAACAGCATGTGAGCGTATTTTCCTTTGGCTGATTCTACAGCTAGATAACACAAATTTGTTCAATACATCAGACTAAGCACTGAGCAGTATCAGAAGACATCCTCTTTCTACAGCTTCAAGGAGTATTTGTTATAACTGTTTATCATTCACATACTAGAACATAATTTAGTGTGGAAAGGAAGTAAACCTGATGAAGCTATTTAAATGAAGACAGCATTCACCTGTAGCAAATGAATAGCTAAGTCCAGCTTTTCACACCCACTGAAAAAGAAAGCTCTCTGCATCCAGAGATTTCTGCCTTTTTTATCATTACCTTTATTTTACTGATCTTTTCCATAGGCACACAGATTATTGACTTAGAGTCACGCATCTGCCATGCTAAAATTAGAAGCAAAGCCTGAAGTCAAACATTCTCCCAGGTTAGTGACTTGCAATATCTCCCTAAATGCTGCACTGATTTCTGCAACTTTCAGAATTTACCTCTGTTTTGTTGTGGGTTTTTTTTAACTACCACTTGGAAAAAATCTGAGCACATCCTTGGACTAACACCTTCCCCAAACCACGTATCTGGAGATGCTTCTTGCTATCCAGACTTAGTCATTAAGGATAATCCACTGAAACGTTAGATTTTAACTGACACACTTGCTGTTCCACGCTGGTTTGTGCATCATGGTTTCTCTAGGCAGTGTTCATGTTACCTTCAGACAGACTCACACATTCCTGCAAGCAAAGGGCAAGGACAGTAACACAAGACTTACACAAATGCCAGCTGGCACTATGTGGGAAGTTCTTTGGAGCACCATCACTCAGGTGACTCACAGTGACTTCCTGGACTAATTAGAGTTCAAAGCAAACCTTTCTGATTAAAAAGAAATGCTATCAAATCAAAGACTCACAAAGAGCATTTAAGTTCTGTTTGTACACGATCATTCATTCCGCATATGCACCAGAAAGACAAAGTAAAACAAAACAGATTAAAGACTTCCAGAGCTCAACTGTGTAAGACACACCGGGACAGCAGCTCCTGTCGCAGCAAAGCAAACCTCAATGCAACATTTCCCTATCGAGTGGTATTCTCACCTTGAAGTATCACTGCTGCGAACAGCAACCACAGAGAGACGTAAGAGGAGGACAGGCTGTTTCTCTTCATTTCTGGACCTTAAATAAAACTGCTCACCCCAAGAGCACAAACTATTTAAAACTAACCAAAACACACACACAAAAAAAATCTGCACTGCAACATAAAGTTGCTGAGGCACCGATGAACTGCTAGAAACAGCTCAGTCCGCCCTCAGCAGCTGTCGGAGTCCCAGAGAGATGGACAGTCTTTGTCCCTGCCACTGCCTGGGGCTCTGATCAACCCTCCCTCTGCTGTAACTTGAGAGCTGCCTCTCAACCCAATGCTGAGAGAAAAAAAATGGGCAGGATATCAGGAGGAAAATTGTATTCCTTTGCCTTTTTTTACTCCAAATGCAAGATTAATCCAATTTACGAAGAAGCAGCCTTTATAGATTTCTCTGGTGGACCATGTTTTTACTGCCCTTATGTTCAGCAATAGCTTGCTGAGAACTGGTGCTGTGGAACCTGTAGACCCTCAGTACTTTAATTGGTATATTTACACATCCAATATGTTAAAAACAAAACAAAACAAAAAACCCACCAGACAGCAAAAACAACTGACCTACTCTCATCCTCCCATGCTGGCAGAACAACGTGTTCACCTACCAAAGTGATGCCACATGGTAGAAATGCAGCTACACCGAGGTTGGACAGCACGGGCAACATTTGCAGCAGCCAAAGTGTTGCTGTGCAAACAAAGGACTACACCACTGGTGTAGACAACTCTGAGGCCAGTACTCACAGTTACCCAGGAGCAAAACTAGACTCTGCAGATAAAATGCCACTTCCCGATACAGTACAATTCTTCCCAGGTGAACTTGGCAAGACTATACAAAGAATTACAGAGTTACTGGACAGCTCTTGCATTTAGCCAAAAAGACTTACAAGAGAAAAATATGAAACAATACCACACCTGGCCTCCCATTTACCCTGATGGTCAGATCTTCATCAGCTCTGTTTATATTACTCATGTTGCCAAGTTCATTTCCTAGTCCTGCATGCATTTTATTACAAGTTTCTCACAGACAAGAGGAGATGGTTTCCTCTTTTCCATAGGCCAACCCATCCTTTATGATCTACTGCATTCCATCTTATAGAACAAGTAAGAGAAAAAAGTCACTAAAATAGAAAGGTGAAAATACAGAATGAACTAATGGGAAACGTAATTCATAGAATCATAGAATGGTTCGAGTTGGAAGGGACCTTGAAGATCATCAAGTTCCAACCCCCCTGCCATGGACAGGGACACCTCCCACTAGACCAGGTTGCTCAATTGGTCCAGAGTAGCTCCAATCCACACAAAATAAAAAGTACTGTTGCTTTACTCCAGTGTAGTCTTTTGGCTAGAAGAAAGCTGATCTCTCCATACACATAATTTCTGTGTAGTAGCTCTCCTGGCACTCACTGGCTAGTGCTTGTGCTTTTGTGGGGGTCTATAAATCAATGACAGTTATAGCCAGGTTTAATAGGTAAGCAATAAATAATTTCAGTCAAAGCATCTGTAATGAAATTCATCTTTGTCACTTCATTCGCTGAATTGCCAAAGGGGAAAAAAAGTGGAAAACAGCTTAGAAGTCACAAGGTCAGAGCAGCCCAAAGGCAGAACGTAATAACCTGCTTTTTCCACGGCAAGAAGGTATATATTGTTAAAGACAACAAAAATCAGAGACGGAAGATGAAAGACTTTTGGATACAGCCAGATCACTGCACTCTCGGAGGATACCTTTAGTTCACAGTATATTTGCTAGTATGTCAGCAAGCAGCTGCTGCTTCACTTCTCCCACTGTAATTACAAGAGTGACCAGGGGCACTGCTTTAAGTGTGCTGCTGTAAAAACTATTGGAACCAAGGTTAAGCTTGCTTTGCCACAGGCTTGAGACAATCTTGTGACCTATTAACACCAGCAATACATATCTGCCAAGGAGCGCAGACTGATGTACTTAATTTGCACAAGACCACGTACATTAAAGAACCCCACATCTTTATTGTAATGACATCTTTTTAAAGGGGAACTGCACATTCTCAAAAGACAAAAACAAGAAGCACGCTTACATGTGTTGCCTACTCAATTTATTCTTATACACACATATATTCCATGTGTTATTAATTATAAACTTGGAAAGAGATAGATCATAACCAAGATGTTATGATCTATCACATTTCCAGTCCTCAAATACATTCAATAGTTGCCACATATTGGACACGCAGACAGGCAAACACGAGCACATACATACAAGAATACACTTGTTACGTTTGAGATCCTGCGTTGGTTACACAGTGCTTTAAAAATAAAACTAAAATACATCCAGAAGCTTTTTCAGTATTTACATATGTTTACATTCCCAATACAGGGAATTTAACAATTTTAGTATGCCAGAGCATTTGGCTTCTTTACATTTATTCACAGGAAATATGATCTGTAATTTTAATCAAAATGTCCTTAATACAGACATTTTGTGTGAAGAGCAATTCTATATTAACAGAAATTGTTGTTCATTGATCTGAGAGATTCATCTACAAACGCATGCTTCCTCAGAATACAGTTTTAAATTGTAGCATAATCTCTGGCAATACTACTCCCAGATCAAACATCCCATTTAATATTTGAATGGACCTCAATTTATAGTTAAGCAGTTCTCTATAGTTACAGTATGAAGTTCCACTATGAAGTCAGGAATTAATATCTTTTTAAGCTGCTTCGTATTTTATAATTTAAGAAGAGTCACGGGTGTTTGGAAGTTAGAATCGAGCCATTAACCTCTCCCAGAACTAGACTTGCTCCCAGGGAAATTCAAAATTATCCTGTTAGAGCGTATCTGCCAGCAGATGGCCCTGTTAGCCAGCCTACTGATCTACCCAGCTATTCAAGACGGGTTTTGTTTATCACATCGCATTTTAATATACTTTGATTAATTCCGCTGATTATTTGCCTTACATTTGATATAAGACAAGCAGAGACAAAACGTTCTTCTAAAGAAAAAAAGATAAGCAGAAGGAGCAAAACCGCTTAGTGGCTCAATCCGGCTCCCGGCTGCTTACTGCACATGAGACCAGTCACGAGAGGGTTTCAGGGCGAGCAAATATCTATCACTGTCAACAACCCTACAATACAAAACCATATTTAGAGCACAGGCCGCTTCTGCTGATGCAGAGAGCAGTTAAGGCCCATGGCACAATATCTAACCCTGCTTCCACGTATTTCGTTCAAACGTTTGACTTTGTGACAACGTGCACGGGCTATTAACGGAGCAGAACATTGTGTCTGTGCTTACATTCGGTGGGACAAGAACGTTATTTGTCATTGCTGCACTGAGCTTGTACGACACTCATGACACATGTAACTTTTTATGGTTCTAGACAAACACACATGCTGTTATTAAGACAATGTAAAAAAAAGTCTGAATTCAGTGTACTGCCATGTAAGGGATGTTTGATTTTGCACGCACTTTAAGGACAGACTACAGTGGAGATAACATTGGAGGGATCCAACTTGAGATATTTATCTTAGCCAAGCTATAAGCAAAGCAGGAAAGAAGTCTAAAGACATTTAAAATTGTTCTTTCCATTAAACAAACCTTGCCTAAGACGACAACTTGCTCCTGAGGCTGAAGTTTCAACATATACATTTTCAGAAATTTTTTTGAATGGATTCTTACTCTTTTTTTGCATAAAAAGTATTAAGCTTTTCAGCCTCCAACTGGAAAAGCTACAGATATTGTATTATCACAGGCCTCAAGGCCGTCTGTACCATTTATAATCCATCCCTTCATCAGAGAACAATAAAGAAGAACAGATTGGTTTCTAAGCACAGTTTGTAAGAAGTGTCTCACAGTCTGCTTCTACTTGCCTTCCTGCCAATTTTTCTCCCCAGAAGCTGTTGCGTTCACAATCTTCGGAGCATTTGCAACAGAATATTATCTTGTGACAGGGTCAAGTAGCACACTAACTCTTCAGAGTCAGACTTCTCTCCTTAGACTCACTGAAGTCTTAACAGCATGGGTAACAACAGCTCCTCTTGCCAGCAGAATAGCCTCACTGTGCCTTCCCTGGAGAAGAAGAATACGGCACTTCAGATGCAGAGTGTTTCTGTCCGCCTCGTTTTTTCTCACCGACCTACTGCCTCCTCCTTCCTTCTCTCTAAAAATCCCCTACCACCTGAAACCAATATACTCATTCATACTTTCTCTCATTCTGTTGTACACATGGAAGATAGGAAATACATTAGGAAGTATTCATAATGACAGGTCATGAGCTAATCTAGAATATTAGCCGCATTTTGCAGACATGGGAAATCCTAATTTAATGTCACCGTTGTAAGCTTTTCTTAAAACAAATTTTATTTGGATCCACTTACACAGGTAGCTCTGCTGACCATCTCCCAGCACCTGAAGCAGAGAAACCTTTTGGCCCTAGAAGCCTTATATAATTTGACATGATCTAGAACACACATTTATCCTTTTTCACCAGGATGCTTACAAGCTGACTGGTACTTTTCCTGTCCTTGGAAAAACATTCGACATCTGACAGGGTTAAGAGCAAAGCTATTTTATAATTTGAGATATCAGAAAGCTATTTTATATACAGCTGTTTCCCTTTGGGATCATTTCCACCTGTATACCTCTGAATGGCTGATGATAGGATCTGTGCTCTACCAAAGACAATCTCTGGGCCTAGACACTGTTCCAGATCACAGGTTTGCGCTGACAGGCAGAAATACTTCTACCCTCTTACAAGGGCATAGATAGACTCAAGCATCTTCCTCTGCATGATCACTCTTGAGACACAGAAGACAGCACACTAGCTCAGCTTTTGGAAGTGGAGGAATGCCCTTCAGGCTACCAGTGCAGGCTGAAGACAACTCCAGGTTCCCCAGAAAGCAATTCCTTTCAGTTTGCGTCCACATCACAAAAAAAAAAAAAATGAGATTAAACCGCTATCTGAAGAAGCAAGACTGAAGGGCAACAGTTTAGATACTAACTCAAGTTTTACTCCCTCCAAAATTCAAAGTGGGGAGAACATTCCTTGAAAACAGTACTGAAACTCACCAGGTTCACAAGGGTAGCTGCACAGAGGATTTAGAATCCCCTGAAAACATCGGCCCTTCTGGTGAGTTCACATCCACCTTCCAATGCAGAAAATGGTACCTCTAAACTTGTGTGTCATCACCTGAGTTCTGTAGAGTTTCAGAGGTCCTTGCAAAGAGCTCAGACTAATGTGGTTCACTAATACAGTGCAGCTGACTGAAAAGGCAGGGGGCCAAAAGATGATGAAGAAAAAACAAGAAAATAAAAATGCAGCCCATAACATATCAACCTAAACTTTAACAGTGTTTTCAAGGAAGTCACAGAAGTCCATTTGCAAGATGACTGCTAATCCAGTATTAATACATAAAACTTGACCAGTGTTGTACACAATTTTACTTAGACTGTAGTACAAATCTCTTGGAAAAAGACACTAAGCAAACATCTATATTGCAATATTTGACATTATCTAATTGTTTCTGCTCCATCTAATAACCCAAATTAATCTGCCCAGGGGATTTCTCCACGCTCTCAGAATTTACAGGAAGAAAACAAAAGCACTGCTTTATGAGGTAGTTCAAAATCCCCACCTTGGCAAACCACTCCAAGAACAAGGCTTTTCTAAACCAAATAAACCAGTTTCCAAGCTTACAAATATTGCAGAGCTGCTCACTGTAAAAATATCTGAGAGGCCTAATTTATTACAATGTGTTTATGCCTGAACAAACCTCCCTGTAGGATAAGGCGAGCAACAGCTACTCATCTCTTTGAGGGAAAGAACTTGAACAAATCATAGGTTTAGCTACTGAAACATCTTATGGTATGTGGGTACTGACATTCTTTAGAATGATGTAGTGTGAAGGCAGCTACATTATGCTATGGACCAAGAAAAAAAAAAAAGTAAATAAAATACCCTCTTTAGCAAAAGATGTTAGTAAACCTGCAGTTTCATTCAAGCTCTGCCAACTATGTTCGTTCTGTCACAGCGATTTATTTAAATCTTTGGGATGAAGCACTACCATCTCAGCTGAAGGGACAGCATCCCTTGTCTTAAGCACCTCTGAGCACAGGGGCTGCTTAGATCAGTTAGGGGAGGCTGCACTCATACCGTTGGTTTTCGCCTGCAAAGTTCTAAGCAATTGTCCAATTTTATAATTCTGAATCATAGAATACCAGGTTGAAAGGGACTTCAACAATCACCTGGTCCAACTTTCTTGTCAAAAGCACAGTTCCCTCTTTTCAACTCATAATAAATGCATTGAAATGAAGGCTTAGTACTTCCAATGGAAAAAAAGTTCAAGTGTTAATACAGAGAGTCAGCACCAAGGAACATCCTTTTCTTTGGTTAACTGGGCTGGAAAAAAACCTTATTTTCTCCAGAAGGACAAAGGATTTGCTGTCTATAAACATTAGCCTACAATACTGATCTAAATCTTACAGGCTAAATAGCTGTTATTTTTCAAGTTCTGTGGAAGGTGATATGAGGTATAAAAGCCGTTAAGACCAAAAAAAAAAAGGTGCTATGACATGAAAATGCTACTATAACCACATATTATACCTAGTTGGTTTTTGTGCTTTGGAAAACATTTTCTGCTTGCCTGCCAACAATTGGCAAGGATCTGTGAAGCATCTTCGCCAATTGCTCAGCTGCCTTTAGCTTAAGGAAGGGCAGAAAGGGCATTTTATTCTGAAACAGAACCAAGATGTTGGGGAAAAAGGCAAGAAAGACTAGTGAACAGTTTATAGCAGAGCTTATACCAGACTATCCTACAATCACCCTGTGGTTATAGCTTTTAGGGATCGTATGTAAAAGTGCAACAGCCAGTTCCTCAAACTACTGTAAAAGAGCTAGTGTGAGAACTTTGCTTGGAACAATTTTAGCAACAAATTCCTGGCTTTACTCCAGGGCTCTAGCAAAATCAGCATGTTACATTGCTATTTCAGAGAGCTGCTCCTAATCCAATGGTATTAATGACTGAGGCATGGTCAAGGTCTGGACTGTGATTTGTTCTTAGTGGGAAGCTATACATAAGGAAAAAGTCATGTGATTTGTGGTACTTCTTTCTAACTCTTTCCCTTCTGCCAAAGATACCTCTAGCAAATAAGATACTGGTATGGTTAAGCAACACGTTGCAGTGAATACACAGCCAATCTCAGAGAATGAGATGGCAACACATGATGATACCTCATCGGAAGAGACAATTCAATGAGTCAGTAGGATTGGTGCATTCAGCACTGTACTGATGTTTCTAGCCAAACTTGCATCACACCACATAACAGAGCCTTCTTCACCTATCTGGGTTGGAGAGCACCACTTTTCCTTTAGTTATCTTAAAATAAATGTACTTTTAATGCCTACACAGCTTCCAAGTTTGCAATATTAGCAATTACAGATCTCCTGAGGATGTATGACTTAAGAATATGAAATGAAACATCCTCCACAGAAAGCCAGAGCAGGGCAGAGTGCTGGCCCATTGTGCTCGGTATGCTGCTATTAGAGCTGCTGCAGAATGTCAGCATCCCCCTTGCTATGCAGTAAAATGATCAAGTTTCTTAAATTTACAAGAAAACTTTGCAACTGATAGATACAGGTATGTTAAAGTAAGTAGAAAAAAGAAATCAAGGTGACAGAAGACTTCTAGGTACCCAAAAGGCACTTTGGGGATGTTTCAGGTAACAAATCAATGGAACTACTCAATCTTAAAAGTCATCTTTTGCTACCTACTTCCTTTCCAGGTGCTGGTTGCAAACAAGAAAGAAAAATATGGGAGATGCCATTGCTTGCACCTGCAAATTGCCTCAAAAACCTTCCTCAGCACTTGTTATAGTGTAAATAATTCTCTATGCAACCACTGAAAAGAAATCCCCAAGAGGTATAAAGGCATTTACCTGCTTAGCCTCAGCTTTCTGGACTTGAGCCTTCACTACTAAAGGACATTAAATGCTGCTTAGACTAGCAGAGGACGCTTGCTTTCTATAAGCAAAAGCAAGAAGTACTCAGGGACCTTGGTGAGAAACCTGACAAATATCTGATTAGTTACCTACTTCATTTTCAGTAGATACGGAAAGAAGCCACTTCTTGCAAATTTCATCCATTTCAGGAATGTGAATGAACTCTGAGGTACAGGTTCAACAATTAAAGTATTACCTGCATAACGACAGGCGCTTGATACTTGATTAATTAGTACTGCCATAATTAATAGGTAACATTATTTCTGTTATTCTAAGGAATATGTGTTTGATATAAGCATCACAATCAGAATAGAAGAAAATGCATACCAACCAGGTGTACAAAGAAAGTTTGGGGTTGATGGTTTAGGTTGTTTTAATTAAAAAAAAAAAAATGCAACCGATCGCTTCTCTTTTATTATTAAAAAGATTCTAATTACTTAAATTCAACAATTAGAAATTGTGAGAGTTCAGGCTTCCACACGAATATGATTCACCAGTATCTCCACATAATACAGTGAATTCCCCACAGCAGATAGCGATCAGTAGTACAAGAGTAATTTAGCTCTGCATACTCAGTATGCTTAGCCTTTTACCCTTAACACGTTAAAAAAAGTATGAAGTCATTAATTAACATTGTAAGAAAGAATTGCGGGTTGAAGGAATTCTCCATTTTGCTTCTCAAAGTAGATACCTTTCTTCTATCCCCTTCTATTCATGAACTTTAGACCAGCTAAATGGAAAAAGCTCGCAAATGTTAATTTGTTGTAGCGATAACCGTTTCGGGATTCTGAGCTGATGATGTGAAACTCCTAACATTCAGGAGAAAATGGGTCTCATTTACTTACCAACTGTCTCAGTTTCATTTGTCAAGTAAAAGGAGACCTCTAGCTCCAACAAGCAATTATAGATCAAGCACAGTATTTATAACACTGCTCTCTGAAAATATGCCAGCCTATCAAAACAGGGCTCTTAAAAAAGCTAATTACCTCTGTGATAGTTATTCCTTAAAAACAAGTTTCTCCTTTACTCAATGCTGGGATCAGAACTCAGTGAAGCTGATAATTATAGTTGATTCTTCGTTATCTCTCCAGCTATTTCCTAGATTTTACTTCCACTTCGGGTGGGACAAGATCAAAATCTCTGGCTACAGCTTGAGAATGTAGGTAGAAATAAGAACAAAGGTTTTCTCTTCTGCTTCATGTATCACACAGACACAGAAATTACAGATAAGACAGATGTCTATTTTCCCAGTATTGTAGAATGATCATCATGGCATTTATTTGCCAAATACCAGGTTCCTCAGAAGATAGTTACCTCCATAAGGTTCAAAACCAGCATATACATTAAAGGTGCTAGCATTAATACAGCCATTTCTGTCTTACTAGAACATCCATTTACACTATCAAAATACTCACGAGGCTTTTCTGCTGCCCCATTTGTGAAGCACAATTTATTGCTGAAACCAATTAAATGGAAGAGTTAAACAGTCAAATACACCCACTGAGCTGGTTTTATAGAGTTCATTTTGATAGATCTGTAGCACTGGTGCAGCTACTCTGATCTACTTGTATGGAGGAGATCACTTAATTACCATCATGGGTAAAACAGACTCAAGTTAGGAAAAATTAATTTATTGACAATTAAAATATTTGGGTACCGGGAGACAAAAATACGAACTGGGCAGCCCCTTACCTCTTCCTACAAAGATCACATCTGCAGTCCCCCCGACTCCACTCCCAAACCTATGCCCCATACAGCACACAGACCTTTCACAGCCAAGCAACAGACAGTGCTGGAAGCTGGCATGCCTGGGTACAGCATTGAGCCAGTGAGCAGACATCACGTACTCAGGGAACGGCAAAAAAAAATCCATCAAAGCTTCCACAGAGCACAAAGCAGTTCCTTATTCAGACATGTTCCAACTTTCTGCTTAGCCCAACTAGCAGCAGCAGCTGGTGGGTACCTCAGGATAAGTTCCTATGCAGATGCTACATCTACATCACCTTAGCTCTATTTATATTTGAATTTCACGCACAGAAATTACTATAATAAACAAGCATTTCTAGTGAACACGCAATGGCTTTTAGCTGAACAGAAGTTAAACGAAGATCTCAGATGTGGTCATAACCACAGAAGTCTTGCTGCACTGTAGTTAACTCCTATAGTGAACACGGTGACACCCATGTTAAAGAGCAGCAGATTGGTGCTGCCCTACATAGTGTTAATTTCTACTAATCAAGTCTCAGAAATCATGGATAATTATCCCCATGGAGATGAAGCCAGCATTAAATTTCAGCTAGATCTCAGACTTCTGTAACCCATAGGGTTTTGTTTTTTTTTTAGAAAAGGGCAGAGTAAAACACAAAATTAGCCTGTTTAGCAACAATCAATGGCCCAGGTTTGGAGCAGTGATAGCAATAAGGGAGACAGAAAGGCTTGCTCATCACAGTTCTCAGCCAGGGGATGGCCTGACTCACCAACTCCCTTCCCAGTTCAGCCATATGGTGAAAAATACATTTCACCACATGCTATTGCAGTCCTACAAATGCTATAATTACAAAATTAGAAGTACTCAAGCCAATTGTAGTTTAGGATTGTGGTCAAAAACTCCTCAATTTTAAAAATTAACTTAAAACTCAAGGAAAAAAAGAACAGGTTGAATTAAGGACAGCCAGTATCAAATCCTAAGGAAATCATTAACTGTTAAGTGAACCGTGTGCTGTTTTTGTTATTTAAAATACTGATTAGGTTAATTATGCTCAGAGGGAATTGAGTCTAGAGGATTAAGTGAAATATTTTCAGAGGCACAATTTGCTGAATAGAAAAGCTCCTATCCTCCATTTAAACAGTACAAGATACCACTTTGAACATCTTATGAATATCAATGTTTTAAAAAGCTCATCCTTTGGCGTCTGTTATTGGGCTAATAATGGAGCTGGTATTTCCCTTTTGACCTTAGTGACATATCACGGAATTGTAGGGGTTTGAAGGGACCTTCAGAGATCATCTAGTCCATATGCTAGTATTCAAAAGTGTACAGCCAAAAGACACTACAGTTTAACTACCTCCTAGTTTATGGTGATTACCTTAGAGTCTCAACAGTTTTCCTTCAAAACTTCAGTCTGTCATTCATTGCTCTCAGAGCCAAGAATATAATTTAATCTGGCTAAAGAGCAACAATACTATTAGTAGGCAGAGACTGTTTTTAAACATGAAACATTTATTAACTCACACTATAGAGGATAAAACTGTCTGCAGAGCTGCTCTGCCAAGACAGGCATGCAAGGTCCACGTGCAGGTTTGATAGCCCCAACCTTCAATATTACAGACAGCACAAGCAGCAATGATGAGCATACTTCAGAGATCACACCACTGTGAAGTAGAAAATTCATTTTAGGCATTTATATTAAATTACTGACAAGGACTAGACACTATACAGTTAAGAGTCGATTCTACAAAAATAAGTTAATTTAATAGCTTCTATTTTCCCATCCATCTCCATGGCTATGATCTTTCTGGGATCACGCAGGGCCATCTCGCCAGGCGAGTAACATCTTCCCCAGGATACCCACAGCGTGCAGCAGTGACAGCAGTCCCCAGCCAGAAGGAGTGCACACCATACTGCTCTGGACACAGTCCCAGCAGCCGCAGGGCCCATCGGAGTACAGTCAGGAACTCTCTCTTTGTTACAGTCCTATCATCCGAGTGCATAAAGAGTGGCCCTTCCAGCTGTGAACGAACTGTCAAATAGCTCCGGAGGGCCAGAACAGGGCACACCCATGGCTCTCCAGAGAGCCCAAGGTTGATGACGTGTCTCTCCTGAGTTCTAGGAGAGTTATGCAGACAAATAACCACTCTCCTCTCCATCAGCTGGAGGTCACTCAGGTACAGCAGCTCAGGCTGCTGTACATCACGATGCTTTGCCACCATCTCTCCTATTCGAAGTGCCCCAAAAAAAGCTACAGTAAATAATGCACGGAACAGTAAGCATTCATAATGAGTTATGCATACAGACTCCAGAGCTCCTAAGAGAGATCGCAAGACCTCAATTGTTATAGGCAAGTATTTATCCCGAAGGATACCCACTCGCCGTTTCAACCCCATCATCATGCAATGCGTTATAGGATCCACCAGAGGATCAGGGTTACCAGTCAATTTTGATAAATAAGAAAGCGCTGCCACATAAATCATTGCTTTTGAGGATGAATGAAGAGATTCCATGGCCAAGAACCCTCTAACTTGCTCTTCTGGAATTGGCCAGGCTGCAGGCATCCCCATGTTTTTCCTAAACACAAGGAACTTCTTCAGCCCTTCGAGGTAGGCTTGCCAAAGCCTACTATCTCCTGAGCACTCCAACAGTGACAAAGTCTTCAGAGGCCAAGATCCCAAAGGGTGTTTCTGAGGGCAGCTAAACCCCCTTCCTACAAGAGAGGGTCCACATTAGCACATATGTACCACTCAACAATAAATACAGCATTCCTCAGTGCAGTGTACCTCTAGACAATGCTCTGCTAGTTTATTTAACTGAAGATAATTCACACACATCCACACCCAGAGCTGTTAAAGAGCTAAGAATTTTCAAGCAAGAGACAAGGAACACACCAGGCCCATTTGAGGCAAGAAATCTGGTAGCATGCTGAGAATTTATATGTTTGTGGAGCAGTAACAGAGAAGACAAGCAAAAAAAGTTTAAAGCTGAGTTTAAAACTTTGTAGCATGGCTTACACCGATTATAACTGAGAAGAGTACACACCCAGCAGAAGGCAACACCCCTCCCAGCCTAGGAAGGTGAAGTCTTACAAAGCCTCCAAAAACTTCAGCTTGCCTACAAGAATCAGAACACAGCCAAGGAAAAACTGCCACACCGGAGCCACGGCAGAAAACAGAACCAGAGACCAGCCCTTATCACAAAGGAACAGATACTGAGCCACCACCACTGCCACGTGTGCTAACAGCCCCACCTGGGAGCAAGGCCCACACTTACCAGCCACCTTCACACTGTTCTCCTTGCGCTGCCGAGAGCCACGGCTCTGCACCACCTCTCGGGTGCCCCACGCTGCTGCTCCTCGGCCGCTCTGCGGGAAAGGGGCTGCTTGCCCAGCCAGGCCCAGCTTTAGCCACTCCATACCCGGCTCCCGGGATAGCAGCACCAGCATCTCCCAAAAGGGCGCGGCGGTAGGCCCGGCCAGAGCACTGCAGGCCATAACGACACCCACAGCCGCCTGGCACAGGCCCTTTTATAGCTGCGGAGCCGCTCGCCCTGCCCTGCCCTGCCCTCCCCTCCCGCCACTGGGAGCGCGGCCATTTGCCGCCCGGGCCCTCCCTCCCAGCGGGTGTGAAGCGGCCGTTAGCGAGGGCCACCCGGCCTGTGGGCTGCGGGGTGTGAAATTCACAGTCGTTTTTCGCGTTTCTTTTCAGACCCCCACCCCCCCGTCACCGCCGGCGCCTCCTTAAGGCCCCGGGGGGGCACAGGGGAGGCGATAAGGGGCCGGGCAGCTCCGGGCAGCCACATCCCACCCACCTTCACCTCAGGCACCGGAAGGGGCGGGGCGCAGCGCCACGGGGCTTGCTCGGCGATTGGGTAAGATAAGGGGGGGAGGGCGCGCGGGGGGCGCTCCGATTGGTCAGCGTTGAGGGGTGGGCTATAAAAGGGCGGCAGGGAGGCGCTGTGGTGACGGTGCGCGGCTGCCATTTTGGCTGGCGATGGAGCCAGGGCTGGTGGAGCTCCCTACCTACCCTTCGCCCTTCTGGGCCCTGCTGGCGCTGCTGCGACGGGAGCCCGGTCTGGGGTGGCTGCCGCGTGGGCTGGGTGGTTCTGCTGGATCGTGGGGTCCCGGTACAGTGGAGTCTGGCAGTAGGGAAGGAGCTGGTGAGTGTGGCCCTGAGGGGAGTTGGCTCGCTATGTGGTGGAGGGCGAGTGGGTGGAAAACATCTGTGACCTGCGTGTGCTGCTGAATCTGCTCGTTTGTGGTGGCCTTGCCACTCTTCACCCCTTGGCACTGTTGGTAGAGACCTGGGACTGCAGAAACTTTGCAGCAGTGGGCTGGGGCTGTCACCAGGCTTGAGGTGTTGCTTTAAAGACAGAAATCTCTGAGTTTGATGGGCTTTTTGAGACTTTAATTCTTCTCCTCTGTTCTGGCTGTTGGAAGCTGTGCAGAGGAGAGTTGTAGGAACACATGGGGCAGTTTTTTTTCAGAGGAGTTCAAGCAGAAGCTGAAGTGTGTTGAAAGGGAGGAAGCTTCTCTCTGCTTTACTGTCTGTGAAACTACCCTGTTTGCCATTAGTAACATGCATTTTCTTCAGCAGATGAACTCCGCTGGGTTCCTGAGAAGCATCCTTTTGGTCCTTGGCCTCTGAAGGCTCTGTTGATACTGGAGGACTCAGGAGATTGCCGCTTATGGCATGTCTACTACGAAGCCCTGAAGCATTTCCTTGCCTTCAGAGAAGGCATGGCTCTGTCTGCAGTCTGGCCAATTCCAGTGGATCAAGTGAGAGAGTTCTTGGTTGTCATGGAGTCCCAGGGTCTGCCTCCGGCAAAAATAATAACGTATATGGAAGGACTGTCCTTCATCTCCAAAATGGTAGATCTTCGTGACCCTCTTCAAGATCCTGTTATCTGTCACATGATATCAAGGCTGAAATATAGGACTGGTCCTTCAAATGGTAACTACTCTCCTGTAACCATTGAAGTGTTGAGGTGTCTCCTGGGCACTCTGGAATCTGTATGTAGCTCTCCTTATGAGTGTGTATTGTTCCGTGCCATGTTTACTGTAGGTTTTTTTGGTGCTCTCCGTATAGAAGAGATGGTGGCGAATCACCAAAATACAGCACAGCCAAAGCTCCTGTACTTGAGTGACCTGCAGCTGACTGAAGGGAGTGCAAACCTTTGCTTGCATACATCTCATACGGGCCAGGAGCAGTCTTTGATCCGACTGGGATTATCTAGAGAGATGTGGGTATGTCCTGTGGAAGCTCTCCGTGACTACGTGGCAGTGCGGCCACAAGGAGAGGGCCCTCTCTTTGTGCACTCGGATAGCATGGCTGTGACAAAGAGGGAGTTCCTGACTGTCTTCCGATGTGCTCTCAGGCTTGCTGGACTTCCTCCAAACCAGTATGGTGTGCATTCCTTCTGGTTAGGGACTGTTGCAACAGCAATATCTCATGGGTATTCTGATGAAGCTGTTAACAGAATAGCAAGGTGGTGGTGAAGATCCTGAAGAAGACCTGGTTTCGTTGATCTGTGTGGCTTTTGTAGTAAAGGGTATCTTCTGCAATGCAGAAGTCTTAGCTTTATTCAGACTAAGTTTTCAGTGCTCTGTAAAGCTACAGAGAAGGAGAGTGACTAGTACAAGGTGACTTTTCCCACCTGGAATGGCTTTGAGAATGGAGTGTCATGGCTTTGAAGCTGCTGTGACTTGGGGGGTCTATGCATGCTATTCAGTATCTTGCTCTAATTGTATTTTGACATTGTGCAATCTTATATTAAACTGCACTTTCTCTCAAGAACTTCTCTAGTCTTTCTGTTACGCCCTGGTGAAAGGCTGTTCACAGTGGTGACACGATAACTCCATAAAACATAAAAGTATGTATCTTTTTTGCTGCCTACTGAGAAGTAAAGCTAGCTGGTAGCAATTGTGAAGGGGATTTAGTTGCTAACCGATGTGACACCAGCTGTGACCCTGTTGTCCAAGTTGCAGCTCCAGAGACAGCAGGATGTATCCATCCTGGATACTGACCAGAACTTGGAGTGCAGCTAATGCATCAAAGATGACCCTTCCTGGTTCAAAGGGCCCTCTGTAGCAGAGAACCTAAGTTAAGAGATAGCTGGTAAGAATAGCCCTCATTCTGTAATTGGAGCACTTCTTAAAGAAAGACTTAGTACAGATTAAATAACTAATATCAGGATTGTGAAAAGTTTGAGTGTCACCTTTTATAATGAGGGTGTTTTGAAGTAATGGGCTTTCTTGCAGCGTGTCAGATTAGTGTGTTCAGAAGCTACTTGGGGATGACCGGGTATACAGAAAACAGCCAGCCTTACTGGCATTTTTCAGTACCCAGCCTACTTTCTAGGAGGATCTCTAGTTACAGAAAGTTCTTCTGCTCCCTGTGCAGAGCATACTGTGAAGATGGGTCTGTGACAGTAGATTTGTTAACTTGCTGACCTGCTCCTCTTCTTCAGCTTTGCTACAAGCTGTTGTCCCGTTAGCACCCCGTGGTGTTGAGGCCGAGTCCCACTCATGCTTGAGAGCGTGAAGTGGTGCGTCAGCGTGGCTAGAGCTCTGTCATTGGAGGTAATGGCTGTAGTTAAAATATCCATGTGCAAAGTGTGCCAGAGGGAGCAGAGGTCTTGGGCTGGGTGGGTGACGAGAGGGATGAGGAAGAGCTTGGCTCTCCAGCCTTGGTTATGGAAGGGAGCAGGGAGAAGGCTTGCTTTGGGAGTGAGGGGAAAGGCTTTGGTTCACTGTGAGAATGTGAGGGGGTTCCCTGCGTCACAAATGTTTTTCTCAAGAGGGAAAAGGGATTTGTTGGGGAAGGAGAAGCAGGATGCTGCTTTGTGCATGGTGATCAGGGCTTCTGCAGCCAGCTCCATCCCTGTGTTTGTGGGCATGGCTGCTCAGCCTTATGTTGTGTGACACACGTGGGGTCCTGGTCTGCTTTTTCAGCCTGAAACTTGGGCTGGCATGTGGCGATGGCAGGTTGGAGGACCTGTTTTACTGGCCCTTGGGCTACTGGAAAAGCGCAGATGTATATCACAGAAGTGTAAGCAGGCTGCAGTGACCAAGACCCATAGGGAACCAGTCACCTTGAGGCTGTCCTTGGGCGTGCAGCTGAGCGTTCATTCCATCCCTACCCAGCAGGTCTCTTAAGATCCAGGTGTGAACTGATAATCTTTTCAGGGCTGTGAGAAGAGTGCTTTCAGCTACAATGATGGTAAATGCTCTCACTTTACAGTTCTTTAATTTTCTGAGAGCAGGAGGATGCTGGCCTGTCTCAAATAGAAACCAGGGTGTTCATAGTAGTAACAGCAATGGCTCCACGTTAAGAATATCAAAGATAGAAATATCCTGTCTCTCCATGTTGATGTCATTATAGTTCATCTAGGAGATGGGATGAGAAAGGATGTAGAGTTCATCGTAGCTGACTCAGAGCTCAGAGTCAGGAAAGGCCTTCTGGGATTGGCTAAACCTGAAGCAAATATGGAAACAAGTGTAGGTTTGAAATAATCTGATTTATTTTATCATGTAGATCTA
>VZRU01006290.1:67928-117344 GCA_013398155.1 Pedionomus torquatus
TTTGGTTTTTTTTTTTTTTGGTGGCTACAAGACCCTGAAGAAGGGGTTTGGGTGCCTACCAATTTTAATTGGGCCGTTGACACTTATGTTGAAGGTACCACCTTGACCACTCCAGCTCCTATATCTGCCAGCAGTCCCTTCCTCTTGCGTTTCTCCAGGGCAGACCTGGGGGTACTGCCTTCGGGTCAGCCTGAGAAGAAGACCAGGACCATGGGAATGCCTGCAGGCACAGGGTTTGTAGCCATTAGGTTTCTCAGTCACTTGATTTTCCTGCTACATATGCACAGAAGCAGCTTTGTTTTGACAGCCCATACTCCTCACACCTCTCCTCGCCCACTATCCAGAAACAGGGTGTTCCTCTCTTAGACATGGGACACATAAAGAAATTAATTGATGGTGTGAATTTACAGTGTGTCATTTATTCCATGGTAACTACTCATGCGTACACACTCCTACTCAGCAAAACAGAAGGTAAAAAGGTGTAAATGACTTCACGCTTCATCAAAAAGCAAGAGCATTCACCCAGAGGTATTTTACCCAGGCAGGTCACTCCACAGTAAATTTTGTCTTCTGGCCTAATCCAGTCCAAAGCGCCTCTCTTCATCTCCTCCTTTCAGGCAATTAGTTCCCTGGCAAAGATAAAGTTTTCGCATGTCCTTTAACACAAATAGGGACACCTGTTTGTGTCCTGCGGTGTAGGATAAGGATAACCCCTTTTAAATGGGAGCATGGTCAGGCCCTCCCTGAAGGGGACCTGTTATCTCCCATTAAGTGGGAGATAAAGGGCACACAAGCCAAATGCTTGTTCGTGCAGGAATCAGACTTTCACAGAGTTATCGAGTGGTTTTATTTATATGATGCTGTTTCTCCTCATTGTAGGTAGGGACCAGCATTTAAAATTCAGAAGAGGAGTGAGATTGCATGGCCAAGAGCTCGCAGGTTGTCTTCAGACTTGGAGTTGTACGCTTGCAATTGATCAGGCTGTCCAAGTCAAAAACTTCCCCATCACTTTAATTTATGTGAAACAGCCAAATTTTGGTCACCTTGACTCTAATGGCATCTCAGCAGCTTCCCAATGTCATTTATCTGTAATGGGGGTGGGGGTGTGACAAATGCTGGGAATGCTGAAGGCAAACTTTTCAGCAATGTATTTTTTTTCCTCCTGAAATCCCTGTCCAAGGAATACTCCATCGGAAGCATTATTTAAAAGCTAGTAAATGTTAAAAGGAGAGAATACTGTTTGCTGTAGGACGTGCTGCCTACCCTCCCAACAGGGCTGGAGACCACAGAAGAGGGAAGGTGAGGCATTCCAGCAGGCAGAGCCCAGGGATTGTTATCAGTTGGTTCTTGGTATAGCTAATGGAGATGCCAAAATTAATATAATTGGTTGCTGCATACTGGACACACTTTATAATTAAAAGCATTCCCAAACCATGGTGATGGCACAGCGCAGAGATCTACAGATGCCCACAGTAAGGGAGAGGGAGATTCTTCTGATACCAAAGGAGGAACTGTGCATCTGAGAGCTTCTCCCTCTTCTCTCATTGCATCTTTCTGAAAAAACACAGGAGGGTATCCTAATCTCACCAAATACTTTATATAATAAACGTCTGGCACGCAGACAGCAGAGGCCTCCTTATTTCATTGCAGCCTCTTTGAATGGTTTCTCATGTGTGTGGACCTCAGAGGATGAGACATAGGCCTTCCTGCATGCGCCTCCCTTTTCTCCTCCACAAAGGGGATGAAGAAAGTGAGTGGGAAAGCTCAGCTCCCTCCCGAAGGCGCTAAGGGCTGAATTATCGCTTCAACAGTGGGTACAACACCCACTGAAGCAGCTTCAGCTCTCCTCCCCCAGAACTTCAAGCAAAATTACCAAGTGCTTAGCCAGGTGGAAGGAATAATATTTCACTGTGATAATTCAGCTGGCATACACTTTTGTAAAGAGACCACATCAAAAAAATGAAACTGCACTCTCATGCGGTTGTTTGCAGGGTAGATGAGTCAGAGCCTCTCTCTTCCCATGCTGCAGCTCGCTAAACCTGCACTGAGTTTAATACTTTCCATTCCCTTCAGGAGAGAGAGCCGTATTCATGCTGGGTGATTGCCCAAACGCTCTCCACCAGATAGTGAAAGATTTGAAGGTCTTAATGTGTAATTGATGGACAGTACTTCATTTAAATTGTTAGTTTTAACACACATCTGCTTTGGCAGAAAACCTCACGGCTAAAAAACCAAGAACAGAGAAGCTTCACTGTTAATCCAGTGTAAAAACGAACTCTGGATTCCCCTCTGGATTAAATTCCAGCTGTAAAGTTGATGGGGACCATTTCATGAGTGGGGATGGCTAAAGAGGGGGGGCTCTACCCATTGCACAAGCATCGGGCCGTGTGGTCATGCTGCACATCCCTCACACCCCATCCATGTCCATCCCTGCCGCAATAAACCCTAAATCTGGCATCAACTCCTCACAGCTGACTTTATACTCTGTCCAACAGGAAGCCTCTGAAGTGTCTGCCATGAGATTAAATGCCTCAAATCTGCAGGGTAGCATAAGCCTGTCTTGATCTTGATGCAGAAGTTGAACTTCAAACATTTAGGCCCATAAGCTTACCTTTGTCTCTAATTCCTCTGAGTTCTATTTGATTCTGCATCAAATATAGATGATCATACCTTTATGGCACTTTGTTGCACAAAGTCGTTCCTGGCAGTTTCTAGTTCTGCCTCTGGTGTGACAGGTGGGGAAAAAAAATCACCTTTAAAGCGCAATTAACTTCAGAGAGACAAATAATAGCTGTGACAAGTGCCCCCATCCCCTTGAACGGCACTGTAATATAAAATAACGTTTAAATGCAAGCAGAAATTTGTTTTGTGGTATCTCTGCCCACAGTTTCAACAGCAGCGTCTCAATCACCTGCATTATGTGGCTGAATATGCTGTTTGTTTGGAAAGATTTTTCCCTAGGGACCAGACGAAGCACAGAAATAAAGTAATCGCTCTCATCACTTGAATTCCTAAGAAAACAAAGATTATGGGGTTGCTGTCTGTTTGTCTCTCTCCTCTCCAACAACTTGTAAATTCATTGGTAGATTTCAGTTAAATTCAATGGAGGAGCAAAAAATGTCAGATATGCTTAGTCCTTAAAAATGTCATGGAAATATGGAAACAACTCAAGTGAAAACGCTGTGATCTGAGCTGAACTCATCCACCTTTGAGACATGCACCTCTGGGAAAGACAGCTTCACGCATTCTGCTGCAGCGTTTGGGCACTGCAGTGGTGAAAGCTGCGGCAGGACTCACCAGACCAGTATCAGACAGGGCACAGGAGGGTCCCAGAAGCTGTGCTATCTGGTCTATGCTCAGTGTCTGCAGATAAGAGTGGAATGAATCTCCACCTCTTCAGAGGTCACAGCACAGACGCCTACGGCAGAGTGAGTTCTCTAGACTCCTTTTACCACTGAAGGAGAGAAACGCGCTTTTCTAGGGCACGGTCCACCTTACCAATGTGTGGAACAGCCCAAATGAATTATATGTCAGAAATACCAATTTATCTCTGCTATGCTTATGGGCTTATTTTTGGGGGGAGTGGGCGGGAGGCAGAAGCAGAACCCTGCCCACACCGTTGCACATCTGGGAATGGCTGGCACTGATGGAGCCCGTGAGCAAGCTCTTGTGAGGCGAGGAGACAAGAAGACAACCCACAACCTCGTTACCTACAGCTGCTGATTAGTAACCTTTTGCCCCGGTTCCATTCTGTGTATTGTCCTTTCCAGATGATTCTTCTGAAATGCTGTGCACATGGGCACGTGAATCTGAAACACTTTGAAATACCAGCTGTTGGGCCAGCAGCTCTGCTCTAAGCTACGCTCAGAGTAGTTATGTTGGTCCAAAATCAAACCCTGCCAAAACCCACCACTATGTAGAGCTCATATCCCAAGAGGACCATGCATCAGCACAAGCCATCTGGTCTTTCAAGCATCTGCAGCAGAGCGCGGGTCTCACAGCATGTGCTCTGAAGGCTTTCTGTGTCACTTCATCTTAGGCACAAGGTGCTTTTTTTTTTTCACTGTGATCACTCAACTGGCAAATGAGACTTGCTTGTGCAAACTGCTGGATGCTTGGCAGGCTGCTCCCCAGTGGTCTGCAGCAAACCTGGGCAGGATCAGCACCACAACTTGAGTCCCAGCAGAGTGAAAAGCTCCCAAGTCAGATGAAAAACTTGTTTAGGGTGAGGCCGTATCTTGGAAACCTTTCCTTTGGCAATCAAAGGTCACCATGTGTTGGGTTTCCCTGCCAGTTTCATGATGTTTGCAGAAAGCATGCAGGCAACAAGGCAAGTATCAGCCATAGGTTTCCTTGCCACAAACAAGGCTGCTACCACTTGGTATCACTGGGTGACATAGACCCAGTGGGTCTCCATACCCTGGGACATTCACCCTGTCTCCTCTGAAATGACCACTCTGCTCACTTCTAATCTCAGACTTCTTCCCATGGGTGCAGGACCAAGCTTCTGGTCCTGGGCAGAGCCAAGCTGGACAAGGGGCAGCCTCCCTGTCCCTTGTGCCACAGTACTCTGAGCTGGGACTCACTCTGAGCACTGGGTGAGGTCTGGGAGACGAGCAGACGACTGGGGAGGCCCATGTGGGGCCACTCACCAGTGTCACAGCCTTCTGCAGTGCAGGCACAAAGCAAATTGGCTTTTCTAAGGGACAGTATTGGGCTCTGCCTCTAACTCTGCCTGAGAGCCCTGGGCTGGGGGTGGCCTTTGCTGCACTTCCATGCTTTCCGACACGGCAGAGGCTGATTTCGCTGGAGAGCCCTTCAATTTGACCAGGTCATTCCTCGTGCTACCTGTTGATCAACGACTTGATGAGTTGGGGATGTCACCTTTGTTGCTCTTCTGTCAGCAGAAGAATCAGAGCAAATTGTCTGGACTTGTGCTGCAAACCACCCCCAGTGAACATCTTCTGAAAACAGGAGCAGGGAGCTGAGGGAAAGCTCTCTTCAGCCACATTGTCTCTTCTCTGATTTCTTCAGTTCTCAGTAACCTTTTTCATTTTGTATAGCCTCAGCTATTTCCTTTCACTACGCCTTAGCTCCTACCGTTCTGCTTACAGCAGCCCACCTCTCCATCCTCCTTCCCCCTCCTACCTTCTTTCAAGACCTTCTTGAGAGCAAACCACATCCTTATGTTCCTCTCATTGTTAGAACCACCACCACTGCTGCTGTTACAGCTCTACCTTTTTGATCAAGTGGTCTAGCGCAGCTCTGAACCTAAACTGCTCTTCAGATTTTCCCATCTGCAGGTGTGCAGGCCACCTCAGTAAGCTATATTTTACATGTTTGAACTAAGTTCCCCTGAACTACACCGTAGACACTTCAAAACTGTGAAGTATTCCTCGCAATAAGTGCAAGCTCTCTGTGAATTCGAAACTGGGGACAGGTTTGTGGTCCTATAAAAATAGTTCGCTGCTGGACACTTCAGAGAAAGAAAGAAAAAGGAGGATTCCTGTTTGTGCCATTTACTGCGGGCCTTATTTCAAGGCTGTCAATGCTAAAACTGTGCATTGTTGGACCATTCAGTGGCTGACTCAGCCTTGAGCTAACTGAAGCACAGGCTGAATTCTCACTGCGCCGCTGGCAGCGTTCACACTTACCTGCAAAGAGCATGAAGCAGTGACCACAAAACCCCATGTATTTAATCCTGTGCCCCCAACCCTCTTTGCACTGTAGAAATGTTTGAGTTTATATTTGTCTTAGGGGATTTGCCTTCCTATACCCAAGCAGCATCTCTGTCACATTCAAGTGATTTTGTAGCTTGATCAACATTTGCTTCCTCGAGAGAGAGCTTTCTCATTGACCTGGTGCCATGATGGAGGGAGCCACTAGATGTAGACCTGCTTCTTAATGTTCTGTTCCATGTATGCACTCAGCCTGTGAAAGGAAAATTATTTTGCAAGGGTTATACTGCACGTGTGGGAAGATGAACAGTGGACTGAAAAGCTGGGAATCTGCTGTGCTAAAATGGGGAGCAACAAGAGCAACATACTGGTGTTTTGATATCTGGCAGCTGGAAGCCCCTAATTCTTTGGTCAATGGATTCAAACCTGAGAATGTGGTCACTGTGTTAGGAAGTGACATTTTCACTCCCGCAAATCTGGTCTCAAACAACCTTTAAAAGATGGATGCAGAGGAATTCACAGGGGAATTTTGCTCCCCAAGTATTTGGCATGGTCAACGGGAAGCATGGTCCTGCAGGCTGGCTCCCTTGGCCAAGCTCAGCTCTTCTTGGGGAAACAGACATAGGACTGCATTGTCAAATATCATGGATGCTTTACACCTCCCGTTGGTCTGATGAGGCACATGACAACTGCACTTTTCACATCTCTTGCCTCTTTGTTAAGTTCAAACAGGTGTGGCCCCATCCCTGACCACTGATCCTCAGTCCATGGAGAAAAATAGAGCTCCTGCACCATCCTCTGTAAGTGTCAGTCCTACCTACCTAACTGGTGTTTGGAGCCATTACCAGATTCCTTCCATTACTTCTATATGGCCAGTGAATGTCTGTAAGAAGTACTGACAGAAAACCTATTTTCTCTGACTTGAGTCTGACCCTGCTTGAATCCAGTCTTGTCTCCTGTTTGCCCTCTCTCTCCTGCACAGTATTTGTGAGGTCAAGGACAACAAGGCCTCAGTCCATCGTGGTCACTGCCTGATCCAGCTGTGGCTCCTTCCATCACATCCCACAGGGAGCACTAGATCATGAGATGACTGCAGGGATGCGAAGTCTCTGACAGTTGCTTGCTGTCATGTAAAGCTGTGTACACACAGGAGGCACACAATGGACTTATTTTTTTTACTGTGACCCTTTTTGCACCTCTTGCTGTGATTGCCACATTATCCTGGCAAGTTGATCTTGCAAATTCTGGTGCTCCAACCACTCCCATCCCAGCCAAGCCAAGGGATGGCAAGAGTTAGACTGATTTGTCGTCAGACACGGTCCTGCCAGAGCCCCCAGGATTGTCCTCCTGTCCTTCTGGACCCATCGCTGCACCCCAGGTGTCAACATGGCTCCTCTCTTTCATTTCTGTTGTGGCTCAGCTTTCTCAGACTGCTGCCTCTCACAGACCTTTTCAGCAAAATGGCTGATTCGTCACCTCCTTCCCCCCAGGCTTCAGAGAAAGCATGTCTCATTTCTCTGTAATATGTACCTGCCAGGGCAAAACCAGCATGGGACTGCACTTCAGAGTCCCCATTGTTCATGATTCCCACCAGAAAAAGCACAGCATCACCTTCACAAAGCAGTAGCAGCTTTGGGAGTCCCGGGTCCAATCAAAAGCTTTTATTTCCCTATCTTTTCATATACCTGCAAGTCCTCAGAGACCCCAGCACAGCTTCTTTTTTCCACAGCCCAGGGATTTTCTTAAGTGTCACATAATTATCTCTGGCACCGCAGTTACGTACCTCTGCCCTGTACAGAAATGAATGTAGTTTCCATGCGCATTCATGCTGACTGCCCATCTCCCGCTGCTGCAGCTTCATCCATTGCTCTTGTGAAAGGCATTTCTTGAGTCCCCAGGCTTTTGCCTCCTCTCCCTGCCCTGGGTGTCTTCTCCCAGTGCTTGCAGAGCCCTGTGACACAATGGGGTCTGCTGCTGCTTCTGCATCTCACTCCTCATGCCTGGCACGCTCGCAGTTTCCCTTGTTCGGCGCAGCGCACACAGCTCAGCAGAAAGATTTTGTGGAGTTAAAGGCAGGGTTTTTTCATGCCACCCTGCCTCTGGTTTCAGTTTTCCCGCTGTTTTCATTCTTCTGTCACATGTGTGGCGTCAGAGCACCACCCTGCAGACATCTAAGCTCCTTTGCTCAGCAAATGCCCTGTTAATTCTGGATAGTTCAGTAGCATCCCTGAGCGATTTGCCCCAAATCGCAATTAGAACTGTCATTTTTCAAGAGCCCAGTTAACCAACCCCTTCTGCCTTAGATCCTTTCAGAACCCGTCTCTGTTTCCATATGCTATTTGCAGTCTCTGCTTAAAGCCATATCACTCGTGTATTTAGTACACAGTGCAGTGGCAGCCCTGCAGGCTCGCTGCACCGTTTCACAGAGAGTTAACTCCACCAGCGTTGACTGACACCTATTGCAAAGATCGACTCCATCAGAACCAGCTTGTCTCGGGGGAAAAAAGCAGCTTCCCAACTAATCTTCTTTTTGCTAGGCAAGGCTCATAGGATTTCTTTCATCTGAAAATTGTAAGTTAAATTGTGATGTCTCTGTAGTGGGGATCAAAAGCAGGTGTCGGCTATGAAAGCGGGAGGGGAATTTCTTGGGTAAAGATGCCTCATTTTCTTTAAATGCCTCTGGATAGACAGGGAAAAATAGCAAAGCTGTGGCCATGCACATTAGAGCCAAAAAACTTCAGGATGATCCAGAGCAAGGGCAGTGCATCGGTTTTCTTAGCAGCCAGGTAGAAAATTGTGGAAGACATGGAACAGAGTGAGAAGCTTCTCCTGGGGTTAATCTCCTTGGATTGTATCTTGTATTGCATTGGGAGCCTGAGACTCCATATGGGCATATCTGACAGTTCCCACTGCAGGAAAAAAAGTCATGAAGGAACAATTTGGGGAACATCGTATTTTGCCATGTATTTTACCATGCAAGGATGAAATTCTAAGGGTGCAAAGACCTTAGTTGCTCACCTCACAGCTGATCTCCCTGATCATACTAAATGTAAATTCTTGCTCAGGTTGTGTTCAGTCTCTTCTGTTCACCCATAAAGGAAATGGGAACATTTTCAAGGTGATGACATTTCAGTGAGACCTGTCAATTGAGCACCCATATTTTGTACAATTAAAAAGGATGTTATGTTGATAGTCGTGATTACCATCTGTTAGAATAGTAATCATTATATATTGCCCCTTCTCTTCTGCCCCTTATGCTTACCTGGTCCCTATGCCTTTAGTGAACTGAAACTCTGGAAAGCCCTAATCCCATAAAGTTGTGTTACAAATCCATTCAGAGCAAATTCTGCAGGTCAAACCGATCAACAGAAACGTTTCTCAGAAACGGAGCTAGGACCTCACAAAGTCAGAAGCACCCACCAATGCCAACATCATTCACGACAGATCCAAAAGTACTTTAAAAAAAAGGCCACTGCCGTCTCCCTGTTTCACATGGGGGGCAGATGGAGCTGTGGTCTGTCTGGTGTCACCCAGCTGCGGCAGTGGGGCTGGGCACAGCCAAGGTGTTTGTGCAGCGGCGTTTCATGTCTGCAGTTCATCCTCCTGCTATTCACCAGCCAGCCACGGAAAGCAAGATGAATCCATGGACTTGATGATCTTAAAGGTCTCTTCCACCTGAAACGATTCTACGATTCTAAATGTAAAAGCTCAGCTTTGACCTGACCTGGCTGTGCCCAGCTCTGCGTGATGGGAGAGGGAATAAACAACAACATTATTGGCTAAACCAATGCCCTAATCATGAGCCAAGGCTGTGTCTCTGGTTTAGTTGGTCAATAATTCTATGACAGAATAGATGCCAGCCAAAATCCCACATCCTGCATAATAATTTAAAATATATGTGTTTATTTTAATGTCCAAGATCCATTAGAAGTCCTAAACTAGTCTCTCATGAAATCTTGTGACCTTTAACCAGTGCTCGGGTGTGTGCTGTGTTGAACGCTGTTGTTCACAGCAGGCCAGTGCTGACACTGGCTTTTAAGCAGCTGATTTGGTGTCACGGTGGCAGATCAATGCAAGTATTTAATCAAGATAATAGCTAGAAAGTCACTTAGAATTTTATATATAAAAAGAATGGAGTTTTCTGAGAAAGTTCAGCAGTTATTTGTGCTTTACCAGAGATTTGGCATATAAGACACACACATATAAGTCTCCCTCCAGCTGCTTCTACATGATTAACTCATCTACCAAGTTGAGGGGCATCAGTCTTGCGTCTCTGCCCTCACCCTGGGGCTGGCTGCATGTGTTTGGCCACCATGGTCCTACCTGTGGCTAGCAGACACACTCTACCACCTCTGGGACCGTTGGCATTTGCAAGGGATCTTGATTTTCAAAGCAGGGACTGCTCTTTTGAAAATCTTGCCCTTTTGTGGTACCTGAACAGTGATGTAGTTTTTAGGGCAGGCAGCCCAAGGGGAGGAGGAGAAGACGCCTGGGTCTCAGCACAAGAGACTGGGTGGTTGTGGTCCTCCAAGGCGTGGCTGGGAGCTGCTGGGGCACCCACAGGAGCCAGGGTGCTCGTCAGAGGCTTCTTGGAAATGTTGCCGATGCAGGCGAGCCAGCACCTCACTCCGTGCGGAGGCATCGCTCGTCGTTTCCTTCCTCTTTTCCAGAGACAGAAACAACCGCCCGCCCCACACAGGCCGGTGCCCTCCTGCTCCACCCCGGCATGAATCATTTTAAGAGTAGTTTAGATGCGGTGTTGGGGGATATGGTCTAGGGGAGAACTTTGCAGAGTGGGGCTGGTGGTTGGACTCAATGATCCCAAGGGTCTTTTCCGACCTGAATGATTCTACACCGACAGCTACCCAAGGTGAGAGGAGTCATGGCAGAAATCCCCCCCAGCCAGCCCCGTGTAGGGCGTTTGTGAAAGACCTGAGACAGGCACGTTACTCATTCGCTTCTTCTTCATAACCAGAAAGGCGGCAGCAGCTATTATCTTGTCTCCTAATAACCAATTCACAGCTGCTGCAAGGCTGGAGGACGGATCCCCGCGCTCAGGGAGGGATGTGCCACAGGGTTTGGTTTGGTGTTTTGAGATTCTCCACCCCAAAATGCAGCAGTTGGAGGCCAGCAGAGCTGCAACATGCCCTCCAGCCCACGCTGGCCTAGGGGACAGAAGTCTGATGGAGGCAGAACCAGCTCTGTTCGCAGAGAGGGGTGGTTGCCTGTGACGGCTGGTAAGGGGAGACCTGAAGAGCATCTCTGCAGCCTGGTGGCCACTCTCTCCTCCTGCCTCCTGAGGAACACGGAAAGCACTGGCACATGGCAGCTGCTCAGTCACACTGTGATGGAGCAAGAGGTCCAGGGCAGGGGAAAGGCCACCATAGCTACAGTTAAGTAGTTACAGCACTATAAATATCTAGATTTGCACAAAGGTTGTTTTCTGCATTCATTTTGTTTTCAGCAGTGGCCCCTCAGAGCACGGCACGAGGGGTGCGCAGGGCAGCCGGGGCAGGTACGGACCAATAAATAAATGGCTGGGATTTTTTGCGCTTACAGCTGCAAAAGAAACCTCCGAGACATAAAATCTGCTTCCTCACAGCCAGAGACAAAAGTTCATTACTGTCATTTCAGAGCACTTTCTAACAAGGGAGCTTGGCTAACCCGCTTGTGCTCGTATCTGGCTTTTTTCAGCGGCTGAACTGACTTTTAATTAAGTGAAGGTAGTTAACTTGCTCACAAAGGCAAGAGCAGACAAGCCATTCCCATGTTCTGAAATGAAGCTTTTTATTCTTTGTATATTAACCTGAGCCCTGTGTAGCGGAAGCATTAAGAGAAAGTGCTAAGAGACATGAATTGCCCCATTTATTTGAAATTATTTTAATGACTATATTCGCTTGAATGCAATAGTAACACAGGGAAGGCTGAGATGTCAGTGCTGACACTGCTTTCTCTTCATGGCTGATCCCTGTGGTGATTTATTTCATAGTGGTGCCACATATAAAAAGACTGGTTTAAAAGCATTTTCTTTATCAAGGCAAGCGTCAGCTGGTATGTGTTCACACACTTTAGCAATCACAACTATCAGTTGCAAATATCAAGCAAAAAGGTATCAATTATGTTTAACAAGGCTGAATAATTTTCCAAATGAAAAATCGGGGGGGGGNTATCAATTCTTAGAAAATATTTATATTGTATGCTTCAGATAAAGGAAGTATAAAAAGACTGGGAAATCTGTGTTTAAAATAGTGTAATATTTACTTACCACATTTTGAAAATCACTAAAGGAAAATACTTCTTTTTTGCTGCTAAAAGAATAGTTTCCAACTTTAATCAGATTGCATATCTCTTCGACTTTTTATCCGATTTGTAGAAATCTGTAAGACAATTAGCCATCCAAAATCACTTTTTCTGTCAAAATGATGAAAATAACAGTGCTATCGCTGTTCCCATTTTAAGTTCCAAGTATTTTTTCTCAGGATTTGTTATTTATTTTTTCTTAATTTTTAACCAACTTTAACAGCAAGCGAAAGCAAAATTAGGACTGGATTAACAAACTGAAAGGGGTCGATTTGAGAAGACAGAAAGGGAACATTTGGGCCAGGTCTCTTCCCTCGGCTGAACAGCTCGCCCCAGCCGAGGTAGGGCGGCGCGTTGTCTCAGTCTCCCCCAACCTGCTGTTTTGCAGAGCAAAAGAAGTCAAAACTCTGCGTGTGTGCCCGGCTGTCGTTTGAATGTCTTTTGAATATCAGAGCCAGGTTTTTACCACCGAGCAGATAAATGCAAGTCGCTACAACCCAGCGGCCCCGTTGCCCAAGTAACCCCTGCAGTCAGCCTGGCAGGGTTTTCACAGGAGACCTCAGTGGGTCCCTCATCATTCACACGGGAGGCAAGCACGGCTGCAGCTGTGCGAGCCCCACCACGATCTGCTATTTGGCCAAATCTTCAGCTGAATTCTGGTACGACCAGATCTCACTCTCTGCATTTGAGTTACCGCAGTATTTGAGCCCATCAGTTTTATAACTCAGGGAAAGCCGCACAACTACAGACGCTAAAATAATGCGCTTCACAGTTTGTTCCCAGTGAAAGGTGCCTTTTAGCTTTGAGAGTCTGAAAATAACCAGGCTGTGAAAATTGGGGCTGTTTTGGTGGGGTTTTTTTACACAGCACCAAACCAAAATCCCCTAGTTACTTTATACTCTCTCCAATTTGATTTTAAAAATCAGTTTTCAGTGGTCTCACGCCTTGCAATGGCTCTAGGATGCACAGTCAAGCCACCCCTAAATTCTTGTGCTTTCTGTATCATCAGCTCAGGTGTCTCAGGGAAGTCACTTTGCTTGAGGAAATTGCAAACAAACCTTGAATTCTTCTTTTTGTAACACACTGTGACAAGCCTTGTGAAGCAAATACAGCTTGAGATGGGATCTTCAGTTATGATGTGATTCCGGAGGGCATCTCCGTCTGGCTTTGTCTGATACAACAACTCTCTGGAGCCTTCTGGTCCCTGAATACCGGCATCCTGCGGCAGATACCACAACAAAGCATCCTGGCCTACCAGTTACTCCTCTTCGACACATAAGAACAGCAGTGTGAAATGTTGTAAACAAAGCTTAACCCACAGAGAAAAAAAAAAAGACTATTTAATAGAAGCCGCTGGCAAAAATATGTCTCAAACAAAATCGAAACCAGGTATTAACTCCATTGGTGGAGTGGGGATCAGAACGAAAACGTCTACAATTGTAACAGTTTGAAGCTTCACAACATGACATTTTGCATACGACCTTTATTATTCAAACAGTAACAATGGCTACTATTAAATTAGGGTTACAAAAAACAGAAAGCTCAGTGAAGAGACACTCCAAGAGCTGAGATGTAGAAACATATTGCTTCCAAAAGCCCAAAGTTTTTTGACTGAGGAGTGCGAATTCCTAGTAACTCTGCGTAAGTATCATGTCATTCGGGTTCTTTTACAAGTATGCCAGTTTTAGTGTTTCAGAGGGCAAAGGATTTGCAATCCACACTTGGAGAGAAAGACAAGTAGGAAAGAGAAGAGTACGGCAAAGATGGGTGGTGATGAGAGCCCTGGTTTTGCGTGCTCAGGTGCAGAAGCTTGTAAAGATTTAAAGCTGATACCAAACCGCACACGTTACCAGTCTTGTTGTTATGACCAGAAGCCTCCCTTACAGTCAGGTTGATGAGTGGTAAATATTCACCAGCCCGGGAGCTGGCGGGAAAATCACAACATCAAGTGTCTCATGTACCACTGCTATTCAAGGTCCTAACAATACAAAACCTTGCTCACCTACATCACAAGTGAGGTCATCTCTGGGATTCAAAAGAGGGGAATGATTTAATTTGGAATTACTCTTTACAGAGAAGTTCAGAGCTAGAACAGAGTATGGAGAACACCACCCAAACAGTCTTTCAGGGGTATACTATAGATAGACAAGGTCTGAGCTATAGCTCACTTGCTTAGAAGGGTAACTGTTGAAGTGCCACCTCGGATTTGAATCAGACAAGTGGCTGTAACCTGTTGAAACACGGGTGTCAGGGCTCAGTCAAAGCATTCATTCTCTCAGGATCCATGCAAAGAGAGAATCATCCTACTGTTCTATATGTTGTCTTTTATGGCACCACTCTATTAGCCCGTCAAAGGTCAGTTCTGATCTAGCTGAAGCACAGGGAAAAGGAGAGTAAAAATCTTGCTGCACTAAGAAATCCCCCTGGGATTTCCTTTATGGGCAACAGAAACCTTGCGATGAGACAGATCTGCAAGATCTGATATGGTGTGAGGCAGAGGGGACAGATAAAACCTGAGGAGGAGGGGAAGAGCACAACTCAGGAGGGACATACATGTTAACCCCACTACGTCTTCCAGCAGAATTCTCTTATGCACCTGGAGTTTCCATCTCCTCAGACTGGCTTTCTGTGCAGGAGGGTGACTTGGTCAGAGTAGGTACATCAAGATTTGACTTAGACTTGCCAAGCTCCCCAGGATGCAATCGCTGTTTCAGTCTTAATTTGATACAGCCCAGGCAGTTATACTTAGTATGCAAACTCAAAAAACCAAAAGTTATCTAGCCGTTCCAAATATGCACATTCAACATTGCCATGTACTGAATTTTTTACTACAGTAGGTGACTGGTTCCACTAAAATCACTTTTTTGAAAAGAAGTGTACTAAAAATATGGGAGAATTTTAGTGCTCATGAAAAAATAACCGTCATCCCTGGAGACTGAAATCTTTTGTCTCCGGAATCACAGCAGGGCCAACAGAGGTGATGACAGCACAGATTCATCCCTGCCACCCCAACTATATATCAAAGCCAGCCCTTCTGGGGTTGTGACCAGGTGGGCTCTAGGAAGAATCAGGTTGATTTCCTCTTGGTTTGTCCCATATTTGACCACATTGCTGAGGAACAAAACTAAGGTAACAAATCTCACAAAGCCACAGGACAGCTGTCAAGTGTCACTAAGTTTTGATCACTCCAATTCTGGACGTACTGGACGTGATTACTGTTACGTGGTGACTCAGGCATGTCTAAGAAGTGCTGGGCTTGCCTGCAGGCCATTTGTTATATGTATAGGACAACTTGCTTGTGTGGTGAGCTAAAGGAAGAACCTCCAAAAAATGAAAACAAACTGGTAGGATTTTACAATGACATATACAAGAGTCTTTTAAATAGAATACACAGTGGTCAGATTCTATACACGAAGTACTTAAAGTAAAAAAAAAAAACAAACTCCACATGGACAGATATGTCAAGAGGTGGGGGTTGATCCAGGCAGAAGTTTGTCATTAAATAAGTGCAGACAAACCAACAACTGAGGAACATCATCAACAGCAACATCAAAATTGGCACAGCTATTATCTGCAGTTCTCCAGACTAGACCTGCTCCAGCCCAGGCTAGGAAAGTCCAAACACAGGTTTGTGAATAAGGGTATGCACCCACACCTTTCATTTTTAAAGATAGTGCCCATGTGTGCTGGGAGGGAGCAGATCAGATAGAGTGCACATCTGTCTCACGAGGGGCACCTGCACTGTGGTCTTGCCAGGAGTCCTCTTTTGATTCACCTCCCATCCTCTCCGCCACAGTATCTTTGTGCGAAGACAGCAAGAACGAACGTGGGCAAAGCCACTGCTGATGGTCCTCAAAAGATCTTGCACTCGTTCATGGAGAAGAGCTTCCGCCTGTTCTGCTTTTTGGCTTGATTGACCGCTGTCCGCACGGCATACTCGAAGACCTGCTGCACCCCTCGGTTGCTGAGGGCAGAGCACTCCAAGTAGCCTTTGGCTCGCACGTCCTGGGCAAGCCGCTTCCCATCTATCGGGCTGATGCAGGAGGAACGGTAGGGCCCCGTGTCGCGCTGGTCAGTCTGAGTAGCCACTACCAAAACCGGGATGCGGGGCAAGTGGCTGCGGATCTCACCAATCCATTTGTTCCTTAAGTTTAGAAAGGAATTGTGGTTTGCCACCGAGTAGCACATTAATACCACATCTGCCTGTTGGTATGAGAGGGGGCGAATGCCTTTGAAGGCGTCGCTGCCAGATGTGTCCCAAAGACCTAGGCTGATCTGTACACCATCCATGAAGACCTCCACTCCGGTATTTTCATATACGGTGGGTCTGTAGTCATCTGGAAAAGTCTCAGAGGTGAAACGTACCAAAAGAGATGTTTTCCCCACCGCAGAGTCTCCCACCAGGACACACTTGATTGAATCCAGCATTTTATTAATGTCCAGGACCAAAAGCACTCTCTTGGCACAGCAGGAGTGGGATGGAGAAATGCAGTAGTCTCAGAAGCTTTCTAAATAACTTCCATTTGGTGAGAAACCCTCCAAATCTCTTTACTTCTCAGGACTTGATTGTGTCACTTGAGCTCAAAATCCCCTCTTCTCCCACACAGCTCTGTGGTGCTGTCGGTTTAAATTCTTCGGTGAGTCAAATGATGCTTCTGGAAGAGTAAAAATAAAATGTAGCGTTTATAACCCAGAGAGAACAGACCATTATCCAAGAAGATAAAGGTGCCTGGACGTGCCTTTGGACAGCCACGGGGAGTACCCCACACTGAGGATGCTGAACTTTGCTGTTCCCTGCCAGCCAGCTGCGTGCAACAGCCATTCAGGCAAATAACCTTCTTGCTGCACCAGGGGTGCTAACAGTCCTATCGCCTCTCCCATTCTCCAGTGACATCGACTATTTTTTCCCCTCCAATTGTCTAAAAAGCTAATAAAATCAATCAACCTGCTTTTAGTGAGCCATTTCCTGCCTCTGACTTTCACCGAGACTGACAGAATCCTGATCCCTCTTAACCAATCAGTTCAGTTCCCTTGAAAATGTGCCCATGCTCTCTAGAGGGAGTCAAGGGGCCAAAAAGCCCTTCACTAACCAATTTGACTATTTAAGCAATCCTATAATGAACACAGAACCGCTTGTGACAATAAGGAAGAAAAGATTTCAGGTGCGAATTTCAAGCGACATGAACCTTAATGGCTTTCAAAAGCTCAGAAAAAGTTCAATTTTTTTCTTATTAATCATTTTCAACAAGCAAGAAGCACAAGCCAAAGCAAGCCATGCCACCAGTGCTTGCCCCGCTCAAACAATTTCGTTTGAAGGGGGTACAGCTGCCCTGACATTTACTCTGCTGTAAAACTGAACTGAGAGTACCTCTTTAGAGAATGTAATTGCTTTTGAGCTCCTGCCAGCATTCAGTCAAATTTTCCTATTTTGAGAGCGTTAGCCTCTTCCCCACTAGCTGTGTGCAAGATTCACCGCTCACACAGGGCGACGCACAAGATGCTATGAAAATCACTAACTGCAAAACTGAAGGCAAATTAGCTCTGCTCAACAGAAGTAATTTAAAAAAGTATCACTGCATAATTTCAAAATGTCCCGCGTGTGTTACACAAACAATGTGTTTCTGTCTCCTTCATACATGGAGAGAGAAGTCACAGCTTAACGTTATTTACACAGAAATTAATGCTGGCCACGAAAAGCGTATCATCTACATTACCATAACACCCTCCAGTTTCAGTACCCTAAACCACCACCACCCTCACTCACATTTCTAACATGCTAAAAGCTTTGGGTGACTCCACCAAGGGGAAAAACAAAGAAAAAGAAGAGAAAAGCTGTAGGCGAGTTTAAAGAGAACGTTGTACTGGCACTGACAACTGCTGGTGGGAACTCCTGCTTTCATTTTGGAGTGAGGCAATGCCCTACCTCCTCTCATGCTGCCGGTGCACCTGCATCTCTCCCACCCGATGCACTGATCAAAGAAGATGTGCCAGCAGCTTGGCCGGAGCATGTTGCTTTATAGAGGTGGCACTAAACCTGCAAGACAAGCTTCGTGCGTACTTAAGTTACCGGTATCTAAAGGAGTTGTTGCAACAGACGGCGCTTCCTGGTCTGCCAGCACGACCGGGCTCTTGCCACCACAGCTCACTTCTAGGAAGTGGGATGGCGGCCGAGGCTGCTTCACGGTATTCCTGGCTGCCAGGAAACAAGCTGCTTCGTGAATTTAAGTTTTGGTGGCCGCCGTTGGAAATTTGCTTTTAAAGATTCAGTAGGTGAAACTCCACTGTCTTGCCTTCTCCTTTCCCCAGACGAGCTCTCAAGGGAATTACACAAGACATTTACAAAATATATCTATGAAAAATTCAAAAATTATATGCAGGATACACAGTTCAATTACTTAAATGCGTCATCATCTTTCCTTTGGGGTGCTCTACTCCAAAATTGTGTCAGCAGCACAGTTTGAAAGCACCACAATTCACCACAAGCGGTAGCATCTGAACCAGGTGAAGCTCCATGCTCCCAGGAGAGAGCATGTACCAAGTCTCCTTTTCAGAATGAACTTTTCCTTGGTGCAAATAGTCCTTAATGCCTTCAGGCTCATTATTTTGTCTATATTTGAATGTGGGGGAAAATAAGGTTGTCCAAAGAGTGACTTTTGCTATTTCCTAAATGTTTCATAGTTGTTCTGGTGCTCAGCTTGTTGATTACCAGGTCTAATTATGTTGGCTATTTAGAAAGAAAGTATTTAAATGATTAAAGACTGAAAAAGATATCAAGGACTAGTGAATGTGTCTAGTCGACACACACAGTAGGAAAAGCTGAAATACTCTACTACAACAGTGTGGAGCTGTTTTCAAAGCAAATAATACTGTTCTACAGTTCCTTGATGAGTAAAAATGAACAGTATATAACGAGCTCCGCATTCTGGTCCCATGGACAGATTGCCATCAGTGGTCCTGGCTTTGCTTTTGTTCACAGGAGTCTGGAGTGCACGTGCCTCCATACATAGGCAGGACTACATGTGAGCATATTGAAAATATATTTTAAATTACGTACACAGCCTGTCCTTGGCGCAGCCTCAAGGTAAGAGCAGTATCAGTGTATTAAAATAATTATGCAAGTTCACCTCAATTAATGAAAAACTCTTTAGATTAAACATCAACAGAAAACAATGTCCTTCAAAGGACAGGTCAGGACTGGACACTTCTACACCTCAGTATACAACCAGTTGTTTAAATATTTGCAAAAGCTTTAGTCCCTTTCTCATACTATACACTACGGTCTTGGTCCGATACTACAGCATGATACACCAATTAAAAAGACTACACAAAATCTTCTGATCACAGATGGTTGAGTCTAAGCTGCTGACAGATTTTTTTTTTTTACCCATCAATTTGGTTTTCAAAATTTTACTAACTTTATCGAGTCCATTTTGCATCTGGAATTCCAGATATAAACCTGTATCTTATTTTACACTCCTTCCATTTATGCTTTCAACTCTTGTAACAATAGATTTTATTTTAATAATGAGGTGAGAGATTTTATAATGTTATTAAATATAAGACTACATGTCTAGTTCTGATGCAGTCATTCTGAATAGTGAGACTTTGAGATCAGCCTCAAATAAAGTTCTTGCACATTTTTAGATAGGGCACTGGTATTTTCAACTGTATCATATTATCTATGTAACTAATGCAACATTTACTTTCTTTGCTTTCCTGTTTTCATTCTCTCTGTCTTTGGAATATAGAACCTGGGCTCTGGTCTGTGGTTATTGAGCCCTCGGACTTCACTGATGCCATGAGCACCAGCAGCCGTACCACAGCTGCTCTGCAGGCACTGCCTGTCCTGCACCTCAGCAATCTCACATGCAATAAATGCTTCACGCTTGATCTCTCTTGAATATGATATGGAGAAGGCGAGAGGTGTTATCAACCCCTAGGGTGAGGGGCTGGGAAGAGGAGCACAGCAGCACCGAGGTCTTAGCAGGTGGAAGATTCTCCTGAATATATATCCCATGAAAAATTGATCCAATATTTGTTGAAACAATTCTGCCAACAAAGACAAGCAGGACTGCTTGTACCAAAATGGATAAGTTTTTCAACTGAACTGATTTTCATTTATGCCAGGAATGGCTCTGGCATCTACTGTAAGAAGATTGTGAGCATGGCTCACTATGGCTAAATGTCTGCAGGGGATGGACAGTGTCTTATGATAAGAGAAAACAAAAAGAGTCAGGAATCAAAACCTATCTATGATATTGATAGTGCACCCTCAGGTAGGCTGGGATTTGGAAGGAATTAGCTTGTGAGTACACAAACGATGCAAACAAGACAATGGGCTTTTTAGATCAAGCAGTCACAAAATGCTTGAGAGAGTTAAAGCAATTAACACACTATTATTGCCATTATCCGGTCCCTACCACAATTACATCTCGGCGCAGTTCCTGTTGATATCAGGATAAAAGCAGGCTAGTTTTTCAAGTTTGAGCACTGTGTACACCAGCTTTTGAAGAGACCTGACATTGCGAGGAAATAAAAATATTTATGCTAATAAACAAAGATGAAATCCACTGGAGAGACTTTGACTTGCCGCGTGATCTTTGAACGCACATATTGTCTTTGCCTGCCCACATTACCCCTGTTAAGTCCCACACTCACAGCTGTTCTCTGTCATGGTGACTGTAATCGCTGCTCCTCCTAACTGTGCAGCAGGTATGTAGAAACTCTCCTTGTATCTCTTAGATTGAGGCTCTCGAGGAGAGGAAGGAGACATGGAGACTACCCTCACTGACCAGAACAACACGCAGATCTACACCTCCTCCTCCACGGGTGCAGTGGGCACTGCAGGGCATGAACGGGGTCTGAGAACAGCTCCTGCAGGGAGGAGGAGGAGGAGGAAGAAGGCTGGCAGAAGATCAAGATGGATGATGCTGTTGCCCAGTTAGGGGCAGCACCCAGAAGAAAGGAAAAGATTTGTCCCTGTGACAGAGACACGGCAGCCGTTGTGAACCCAGTCTGGATGCCCAGCTAGATCACCAGGTTGCCAAGGTCAAGCTACCTTGTTTTCAGCTCCATGAGCGAGCTGTACTTGCTCCGTTCAGACACAAACCCCCAGATGGCTGCAGGGGCCTTTGCTGCCACAGCACGGGGCTGCTGGAAACGAGTACATCAGCTGTAGTCCACCTGGAGACAACAACTGGCCAGCACTAAGTGGCCCTGGTCTTGCCAGCCTAGGAAACAGCCACAGACAGCGTTTCAGTCCATAGTGGCAGTCTGTGGTGGTACCGCTGCTGTGAGGGAGAAGTGGCTCACAGCCCCTGCCTTTGCAAGGTGATGCATCTTTTCCCCAAACTACTCCACCGAAAAAAACAGCATTCAGCTCATTCACCTTCCAGGGGCCACTTTTATCCTCTGGCCCAAGGGCAAGATGGCAGATTCTTTAACTGACAAAATGCTTCAGCTGTCTGGTATCGTTATGATACTGATGGATTAATTGCCAGACTATTTCTCAGTGTGTTTTTATATTTTAAAGAATTGAAGGGGTGCTTAGAAGCTTGGATGAGAGCTTTTATATAGATATTTTTACGAACTATCATACCTGCAATGGCTTCCTATAGTTAGAAGAGCAAGTAACGTGCAATGAGCCTGTATTTACAAAACCAGGATGTCTCATCGTCTCAAAAGCAATCTTCTTCCAACATTAAAAAAAAAATGCAGACATAACAACTTTGAAATTTTTCTTTCACCGCCTTATTCACAAAACTGAAATCCTGTTCCTGTTTTCAAATTTCCGTGCTTTGTTTTTGAAAAACTATGAAACTAAATTATTATTTTTTAAAATTTCTAATTTAAGAAATTTAAAGAAATTGAACAACCACTTTCTTAGGAGCCTTTGCAAAAAAAATCACTTCTGGATTTTTACCTGAAAATTCAAACCCCAGTTTCTTTCTTTGGCACTTTTTGCAACTGAAACTGAAGAAAAGGATTTATGATCAAATACTCAGTTATCTTGGCAGCCTTATTGATTAGCAAGAGAACTCAGCTCATCAGATTTAAAGGAAATTCCCTCATACTGAGACTGGGGAATCTTGATATAAAATAGTGACAAATACAGACCAATGTTGTTTAGAAGATGAAATCAGACATTAAGTCCTAATAAAGGGATGAAAGCTTTCCCTATAAGAAAATGTACACATGCTTACACACTGCTCATGCACATAAATCTGTATAATCTATATACTTTAAATTAAAAATTGCTAGTTCGTTACTTGAGTAATAATACGCATAATGAATACATATAACCAATGGATATGACATGTCTAAAGATCTATTCAATTTACCACAGTCACTGAGAAAAACTATTTAACTCTCATTTTAATTACTCAATTAGACAAAAGAAATATTTATTTTATCTTCAAGAACTCTTTAGCTGTAACTAATCACACCTTGATTCAGCTACTTACAAATTAAACATGAACACACATGATTAGAACCACTCCAAAAATTAACAAAAAGTCTGTAAGACTCTCATGTATTGCTCCAAGATCCTAAATTCAGTTGAAGTCAATGAGATCTGGCAGTGCTAAGTGCCTGCTTCAAAATTCAAGCCACGAGTCTGAAGTCATTCTTCTGTATGAGTTTATGGCATGACATGGTAAATTATGGACTATGTGGTATTCATGCACTTACAGGGAATTTTCAAAAGTGGCCCATTTTCAGTAGACATGTTGCATCCTCTCCAAAATAAAATGTTGAAAAACTGAGTGTAGGAAAGTAACACCTTCACAGAGGACCAGCTCATGTGCTGTTCTCCCTCTGATCCAGTATTCTCCAAAGTCAGGAGAAATGGAGCAGCACATCATGCCCAAAGCCTGGTGCCTGCCTTTGAGCTTGCCGAGCGTTTCCCTTCTGCAAGATAGCGGGTATGCCACCTTCCTTTCCCACCCTTCCTTGTGGCAATTTTTCTTCTCCGCTCTTAAGCTGAGAAGCAGTTCTTGAATCTCACCACAGACACAGCCATTCGTGGAGCAGCTGGTGTGCAAATGTCACACGTGTGTATGTTCGAGCACAGAAGTTCGCCAACCATCTGTCCGTCTGCGTTCCCTCATAGTCTCTGGTTTTGTACACACACACATACATATATATATGTATATATATATTCACCATTGACATAGAACTACTTTTTTTTTTTTTTTTTTTGGCTCCAGATGGGGATGCAGACACACTTGCAGATGAACATGGATAAAACGCCACACGCTTGACTATGTGTCAACTATCACACTATGAAAAGTCACTCTGGCTACCAGAGTGGACTCACAGCTTAAAAGCAAATCTGCACCCAAATCTAACTGCATTGTAGCCAAACTAAAGGGCTGACATTATAAAATGCATGATATTTAAGTAATTTACTTCAATGACACTACTGTGTGTGTAGAATTATTCACATGTGGAAATGTTTGCAGCTTTAGGCCCCAAACCACTTCAAATTTTTCATGCCACATCCTCTTTTAACACAGTTCACCTTTCTCGAAATCTGAGACGAATCAAAAAGGCACTTCCAACGTATTTTTGTAGAGGTTTTTTTTAACAGGTTTAACTCTTCAAAAAAACTCTTCAAAATCTCCTCAAGATTTTTTTGGCTTATAAAATGTGAAGTCCTCTTTTATTTACAACCTCCAACAAAGACGGTGTTCTCTTTCCAGAAAGCCTGGCCCTTTCCCTATTTCTGTCTGGGGCTTTTTTAACCATCTGCAGATACAGGTTTGATCACCATGAAGTATCCGTTTCCCTCATACGCACAACTAATATGGGTTACTTTTAAATAAGTATTTCCCATTTCTGGCAGAATTATGTATCATTTGCTAGACTGGATGCATAGAAGTGCATGTATATTTCAAGATTTCAAAAATATTGAAAGACATCAGTGTACATTTCAAGACGTAAACTATTGCAATAATGAATGTATACACCCGTTTACAAAAATTATGACATCCAGAACTACATGCATGTGTTTGCATGTCTATAGACATATATAGACATGTATATATACATACACTGGCATTCATTCATTTGCAGAAGACTTTGCTACAGATTGCTATACAGAACAGACGCATATTCAGCGTAACATATCTTACTGTCATTTGGAAATCTGCATACGTATTTTGCATCAAAGTATGGATGTATTATTGAAATGATCATGGTCTTTAAATTATTTTATTTCTACATATGGGTCCATATGTGTATTTGCATACACAGGAGCAGAAATCACTGCTGTGCTAAATCTGGATTTGAAATAATGTAGGTATATAACTGACAGGTGAAAGTCTTACACATACACATAATTTACGTAGTCATACATTATAAACAATTACATTTCTGCTGCATATGTAGCTGTTATATTTTTTAACCACACCTTTATGATATGTTACAATGATTTCTTCTTGAGGAGATGGATTAATATTAAATCCAACAGATGTGAGAGTTGGTAAAACATTCAAACTAACAACCTAGCGATGCCACCTACACTTGGGTTTCCTGGCAAAAGGGTTTCATCTCCTTGGGAGCCTGTGTTGAGCCCACTGCAGTGGAGAGGGCTGATTGCGGGGTGTTCGGGCTCCAATCTGGGTAGGACTGTGCTCCCCTCCCTTGTCTGCACAGTACCTTGTCTTCTTGTCCGGGTCTCTTAAATGCTAACAAGTAATCAGTATTAACAGTATGGCTAATATATGAACACTGCAAGTGATGTAGCATCCTAATTGATGTTTAAAAGTCTTAAAAGAATTGTCCTACCATTTCTGCACAGATCCTTCACAAGATCTCCAAGGTTACATTCAGAGATCTATTTAGACTTAACTTTGCTCTGGTTTTATAAAATGCCTACCACAAAATAAGGAGACTCTCAAACTCAGATCTTCAGCCCCTTAGGATGAGGAGAAGGAGGTTCTCCATGTTCATTAAGTTATGGATTTGCGTGAGTTTGATTTTTAGTGTGAGATAAAGATAGAGGAGGAAAATACTAGTTAGAACAGAATTATCCAATGTTTGATGGAAAATTATTTTTGCATATTTTGTGATAAGAAAAAAATGTACTGGACATATAGGTGTTTTGAACAGCAAATAGCGGTGCTTTAGTTGACCAGACAATTCAGAATAATGACTTCTTGCTAAAACATACTGATTTTTTTTTTCCTTGGAAAGAAAGCATATTTACTGCATATCACCGGTCAGTTTTGCTGTGATGAATGTTAAACTTCTCAAGTTAATGAGCAAAGCTAGTAAAATAAGCAACAATAATTTGGTTCCTTACTTATTTTATTACATTGAGAAGCTGGCTGAACATTTTAGCTTTTCCCTTTAGAATTGCTAGCAACAAAAAGCCTTTTCTTGTATCTGTATATATTAGACTGTTTAAAATCATAGTTCAGATTTCAGCCAGAGGGAAACTGCTGTCTTTTAAAGTTCATTCTTAAATTTTGTGTGTGCATGCATGTGCATTAAAATGTTAAAAATGTAGAGGGCTCGCTTGGAAATAATTTCAATTGGTTTGCAAGTAGAAGGTGCAATACAAAACATACAATTATCATAACTTTTTCCTGCATTTGTTGATTTAAGGTCTCTATCTTGTAATTTATTTTATAAAATAAAAAAGGAGTAGGTTTCCACAATCTATCCCACAACTCAGCATTCATGCACTGTACCCAGTGCAAGGATAAAATAGGAGTTAATATGTATTACAGGACAGGCAGAAAAATATTTTTATTGACTATGTAGCCTCCCTAGAATTCCTTAACTGTAGAAAATTAAATTAAGCAGAATAAATGGGCATGCCTACTTGTCTACATTTAATTGCCAATGTCCTATGCACAGTTATGATTAAAGCCCAATTTCAAATGAACATGCTGTCAAGATTTCTTTTTTTTTCCCTGGAATTAGCATAAATTATGCCTGGTAGTTCAGATTTTACATTGATTTATATCTTACGGTAACCATATGCCAGAGGATAATATATATTTTAGGGCCTGTTTTCCTTTACTTTCCTCCAAATCCAGTATAACCTTAATGTTTTGTCACTTTTATGCAAAACATATAATACTGCAGACATCACTGGGTCATATGGAATAAGTTAAGAGAAGAAAAGCCTCTACCCTTTACCACCAAACATTATATCTAAATCCTTCTCACTCATTCTTGAGTTGAGTATTTTGAGAAGACATTTCAGATACTTAAAGCTGACATCTATATGGCTTTCAGCTGGTTTAAAGATCATGCAAATCCCCATGCTATGGTAAGCCATAATGCCGAATTTCTGTTTTTCAGTGGGAAGCAGAGAAAGTTTTCCCCGATATTCTTGATTTTTATGTATTTTGCATGAAAAAGATCACACATATGAGAAGAGTGCTATTTTGGGAGAGCTATGCTTGAATGTTATGAGAACATTTCCTATGCTTTATTTTTGAATCCTGGTGGACTTGATTCCAGCTCAGAGACATTTTACCCAATGGCTTTTCATCCAGAATTAAATCTCCACAGGAATTAAAAAACCTGCATTTGAGTTGATGGAAACAAAAGAAATTACAGGAGAGGGTTTTAAGACCGATGCTTTAGAATATATTGTTGCAATGAGAGGAAGCTAGTAAGTAATTCAGTATGGCATTAATTCAATAAATTTGAACTCTAAAGTCTTTACCAGCTTAAGCACAGTCATTTAATGAAAATAGAAGGCAAGCTGCAAACTGTGTGTCCGCTTGCACGCCTATCAACAAAAGAACAGTTCCCTTGCTAGAGTGTGAGGTTTCAATGACTATGTGCACAGGGAATGACAGAAACAGACCCCTAACTATACAGAGATCTTGGTCTCACACTTTTGTATTAGGAGAGCCAGCCCTATCTGTAGTTTGACATAAACGAGGATAACCTTCAAAAGCAACTCACTGTCACTCATGAGGAAAAGAGGTATCACCAGATGGCACAACAGCAGAGCAAGTGCCAGTTATTAGGACTGGTACTCCAGGCTCACGCTTGTTACGGTACGTAACCACAGCCCTTCACACCGGCTTTTGCCAGGAGAGGTGTTTGTTTTCCCTTTCCGGAACATGCTGGGTCTTTCCTATGCGATAGATCAGCACGTCCCCTCCTTGGGGAAACCCCCAAACCATAGCAGAACCCACGTGTGGTTTCCAGCAGGTCCGTACATTTCGACAGGTAAAGGCAAGCACAGCAAGCTCAGCCCCATCCTCATCCCTTAAGAATTTGCACTCCTCATTGGCTTCTGTAACCAAAGACTAAATGCGGTTCCTTGTGCAAAAGAAATACGATGCAGACATGGCACTAAGTGATTGTGCAGGGTGGGAAAGGGCAAAGAATCTGCCACAAGTGCAGGGCACAGCCACGAGTGGGCCTGGGGCACAAGAAAATGCTCCCACGCCCAGCCTGGGAGGAACACATGCAGGCAGCAAGCGTTCAGACCATATTCCCAGCTCTCCTCCAGCAGCCGTGTCAGCAGCGATGGCCATCCTCCAGCAAAGCCTCCTGCAGAAGGTGGCCTGCCAGAACAATTGCTCCCTGCTGCTTTGGCAGCTGCTCATTTCAGGCCCAATACACCAAGGGTCTGCACCTGTGGCTTCTAGGGCTTACACTCACTGCTGCATTACAGAGGTTTTGCTGGCTCCAAGTATCTCCCCTTCTACTGCAGACCAATGCTTTTGGTGGATTAGGAAGGTTTACCAGTTCTTCACTGACATAAGAATTGAAGCACAACTAAATTCTGCTATGCATGTATGTGTTTGGTTTTGTGTAGAAGACCTAACGGCGAGCTCTTCAGCCCACAAATTTTGTTGTTAGCATCACTTTGTTGTACCTGTGTGATCCTGCCCGGTACTTTAAAGCTGTAATGCTTTGATAGTGGGCTTGAGACAACTGCAGCCAACTTCCTTTCTTAATTACCACATTGGGGTTATCCCATTTTTCAGCTGTGAGCTGTATGCACAGCATGGCAATATTTGAAACCTGCTGATTTAATAAAACCACACACCACTGGCCCAAAAGCGAGAACCTAATTTGGAAATGATGTTAAGCTGTGTAGCATGATGCCTAAAGTGTCACATTAAGACTTTGAAAAAGTCAAGTTACTTCTTTTATTTCTTTTCAAACCATAAACAAAAGCATTTAAAAAAAAAATCTGCAATTTTTCATTGTATGGTTAATACCAAACCAAATTGATCCCTTGAATGATGCATTCAATAATGTTTCACTGTTTCTTAAAGAAAACTATAGAATCATAGCACCAGCATTTTACAAGGAAAGTGGCGGGGGTGGGGGGTTCTTTAGAGAGAAGAGGTATTTTTTCATTGAAAATCCTTTTCAGTCAAAGCTCCTAAACCAGCTGCTGCTATCCACTCCAAAAGCGAGAGGAGAAACAGTGGAATTTCATCCCCCCTGCCTGGGTGTTCTTCAGAACGTGTCATCAGAAAGTGTCACCAAGAAAAGCTCCTCAGGAGCCTCCGATGGTGCAGCCCCACTGCTCTGCAAGATGGGCCAGAGGCACAGCCTGCAAAGCTGCCACCACAATTTCTGCTCATTTCCTGTGTGCTCTGGGCATACCACGAAGCTTCCACTTACATCTCTAAGGATTTATATGGCTTGACCCTCGCTGTACAAGAGGTTGCCTCCTTGATCTCGCTGGTGTGCTGGCCACTGTTACTGGCTAATGCGCCAGGCTCTCCGTTGTTGGGTTTATGCAGCAAGGGAGAGTGCTTTCATTTCGTTCCCAAATTCACACTCCCAGTGCAGCAGCAGAGCCAGAATCTGTTAAACTACACACAAACATTTTCTTGAGAAAGCTGGTGCTCAGGCTGGAAAAGTATTTTTAGTAACTTTCTTGAAGTATAGCTCCAACTTAATGGTTTTCCTGTGCTGCATGTAGACATAGGGACTGTCTTCTGATCTAGGCAATCACGGGAGGCCTGATGCTCTTCTGCCATAAGGCCATCTCACAGTGCTTCGGCACTGTAAAATTCCCCTAAGATGGGTTTAAAGGACAGTAATTGACAACCACGATTCGTGGTTTTCGTGATTTGCTATACAAGAGAATAAAGTGCAGTTTTTAAATTTTAATTATATATTCTGGAACTCAGATAGCAAGTACAGATTCTTTACGAAAACACAGGTTCTCTGTAAATATGAAACTACTATTTTTCCTCATTTGTAGCATCTAATCTAGGAATATAAAGCTTGGTATTATGCCTCACCAAGGTCTCTGGCAATAGAGCAATAAAAAAATAAAGCAAGGTCTCTGGCAATCTAGCAGGAATCAAGTGCAGGTGGGCCTTTTCTCCCCTGTGGTTGCTGCCCAAGTCTCAAATGCGGCATTAACATCAGTCTGTACACACTTTCTCTGGTAAATTGAACTTCACTGGAGTGACACATCTTCAGAGCTGTCTTAGAAAAATTAGATCAAATCCCATTCTAAAGTAAAGTAAGTATATGAGTTTGGTCTTTTCTGATGGAACACTTGTAAACATCCCCAGATTCTACATGGTGGGGTCTGGAAATGTCAAATACAAAGCAGCACAATGCCATGCACAATCCCACCTTATTCTGACAACAACGACAGACAGGCATGTATGATACCAAAAAAAATGCTGGCAGATCTGCTTGCTAGCAGCTATCTAATCTTGTTCATCCTACCTTTTTCTTCAGTGAGTATTTTCTTCAAAATAAATCCCGTGTTAAAACTGGCCTCCTCCAGATGCCACAGCCCCACTCCTGCACCATCCAAATGTGGAAACACGGCTGAAAGAAGAAGTTAGAAAACCTTAAAGCCACATTCATACTTTTTTGCAGGGACTTGTGTCTGAGGGATGGTTCCGGTTTCTGCGTGTTTCCTCCTCATTCACCTTTTAGATTAACTGCCTCTCTCTGGCAATGTGACAAGACCATCCCACCACCCCTAGAGCATCGTAAGATGCAGGTTTTGTAAGCAGAATCTAGAAATGGGTGTGCACAGATGTGCACACATGTACACACACACACACACACATACTGCTCTCTACAGGAATCCCACACCACGAGCGTGCCACAGTTGGCTCAGAAAGCAGGAGAGATGAAGTCATGGGAGTGAGATGAAAGCAAAGTTACAGCCGCGGCCATTTAGATGGCAAAGGAAACCCTTCCATCTCAGAAGGTGGCAGAAGTGCTTGTTACATGCGGCGGGGCCAGACAGCCACTGGATGCGTAGCCAGTGACAAATTAAAAATACTTCGCATCTCACTTCCTAAGAACTTCACAGTCCTAAGAACCTAAACTTCACCTTTCTCAAATGCTCACAATAAAGTCTTCACCTAAATTTGCTTGAGAACATTTAAGATGAAGCAGAACAGTTTTCTCATAACCATGATGTACAAACAGGGAAGAAAGCCATCCTGTGAGGTGTGGCAGGTTTACACATCTCTGTCTCTCCTGGGTTCATATTTCATACAACAGCAAAGGGAATCAAAATCAAGCCCACCGTTTTTAGAGTAATTTCCATCTTCTGTCTTTTTTCTTGTATCAGTTAATATCGAAAATACTGGCACAACACAGCCCATCACACCCTTTTTTCTACTTTTATACAAGGCCTTTTTACACTGAAGTGGAAATAAACTCTGGAACAAATGAAAATCCAGAAGACACACAACCTGGAGCAGGATTAGACCACTCTTTAAGAGGATATCAAAACGGTGGGTAATTAACAGACGACATTAAAAGTAAAACCGATTACCTGAATAAATCTCACAAACTTATTAATAAAACTAAAACTAAAGGTACTGAATTTGATCCAGAATATCAATTCACATTAACACACTTAAAAAGAAAAAGAAAAAAAAAAGAAAAATGCGACGAACTCACCAGACACAGGAAGCTGAAAGCGGCTGTTGGAAACAAACGTTTCCGAAGTCAACTATTCTAGACGAGATAGGGAAAGAAAAATAGAAGAGTGGCTTTCTGTTCTCTTGGCTTTTTCAGACGGACTTCTATTCTAGCAGATCAGAACAATGATATTATTGAGAGGAAAAAAACCCCACCAAACCTCAAGAAGTAGCCAGAGACCACTGCACGTACAGGCCAAATTAATGCTGGCAACTGGGTCTAGCTCATCCGGAGGCAGCAGTGACAGTAGACCCAGATGTGTGACGAGAAACAGCGGCGTGGTTTAGGGTAAGTCGGCTTCCTGGTGAGAGCTCCTCAGCGCTGCCTGTGTGGGTTTTGTTGTGGGTGGGTATATGAGTGTATCTGTCTTTCTGTCTTTGGTGGCCACGGGAGCAGATGTAAAAACCCTGAGGATGGGGGAAGGGAAGGCAAAACCTTCAGGCTGCTGAAAGCTCTCTCTGGGCACTCTGTTGCTCCTACAGCCGCCTCGTCTCTGCTACAGCAGTGAATGGCTTAGTAGAGCCCAGCAGCTCCCATACCTGCCAGGAGAAAAGGGGAAGATCAACAACTGCCCACCGGTTCTACATGCGAGTCACACTCCAGCAGTATGAACAAGACTTAGGATATTTTAACACAATCTGGAAAATGTCTTTGCCTTTAAAAAAAAATCCAACCTGTACATATATATATATATATATAGTATACCTGTCTAGTCTTGTGCAAAACCCAAGGCAGGTATGTTTGGGCTTACTCAACTTTGGCTTAAACTGATTTGTCATAGTTCAGTGAGGATTCCCCAGTAGCTCTGGTTAAGATTGATAAGTATCACTTTACTCTATGTAAGTATCTATGTAAGTAAAGTATCACTTTACTCTACACACTATGTGTCCTCTCTTCTGCCAGCACAAGGGACCTGTTCTGAGGGACCACAGGCATGGAGACTCCCACCCTTCTGAGCAGAGACAACCCAAGCTTACCAGGCTCTCATCACTTCCAGCTTTCCTACCACAGCACTGAAAGCAAAGCTCTGATGATAGTTTCAGTGCTTCAAGTGCCCAGACTATGGTCTATACTTCAGGAGCTGCGAGCACAAGAGGTTATCCACTCTGGCAATCAGACTGCAGGAGAGCATGCCTGTTCCATAGTCCCAAAGCAGCCCAAGAACCCTGTCACAGCAGGGTAACTGCCCCAGAGCTGCACATGAGGAGCCTCGATGACCAGCACAGTGGGCTGGCTGCTCCTCAGTCAGGGGCAGGTTTTCCATCAGCCTCAAAACTGGCCCCAAAGACAGAGAGATGGAACCCAAGTCCTTTTCCTTTTCAGAAAATGTTTTGGGCTCAGTGAAGCCTCTTCAGATCATCTCTGGCCATGAAGCAATAGGAACAGGCTGCCTGATCCAGATGTAAAGCCATGTATTTTGTGTTCGTTGCATGATGAGAACTCTCTGAAGACAGCTAGTGAATTTGTCCACGCTAACATTATGACAGTACAACGCATTCCAAGATAAAGTCATACCACTTCCAAGAATGATTATGAATCAACCAAATAAACTACAAGATAGAGCAAAAAGGAAACAAAATTACAATTTATATGTAGATGAAAGGCAATGTGTGCCAAAAATATAAATAGCTGCTGAAAGAATATAACTTCTGTAAAGCTGTCAATACAAAGCTTGCTGCACAGTTAGATTAGGGGATTGATTTGTTGCTTTTCCCTATGAAATGAAATCAATTCAGTTAATTATCAACAGGGATGAAGGCAAGGAAGGGTGGTATACAGAAGGTGGTTTTGGAATGCTGTCTTCTTTAAAATTTCAATCTTCCTTTTAATTTGTAATAAGATTTTAGATAAGGGGCTTCAGCTCATTGTCAGTTTACATGAGAATTTGTGTTACTTAGTTTTCACATTAAACACCTATTCTCTTTTTAACCGGGTCTGGGTTTCCCAACACCAGTACATGCAGTCAGGCAATAAGTTTCCATTCACGATAAAGAAAATCAGACACCCAAACATCCTGAAATGTTTCCACCAGAACTCTGCGGCTTGTCAGAAGTAGAGAAATAAATACCATTCACGAATTATATTGATATAAATGTCTTCAGTGATCATCACCCATTTTAGGTCCGCTACAGATAGCAGCTGCTTAAAAATGCAACTACTCTTTTCTGTTTTGCACTACAGACTAATCCAGATGTGAGGCCATCTGGCTAAGCAGTTTGCATTTTGGATAAAGAGTGCATCCATCTGTAAAATACTTCATAAACAACTTTTGAATCAAGTGATCTTAGCAAAAAACCAAAACTGTAGAATAAGAAATGTGTTCTAATGTGTCTTGATTTCTACCCATTTCCCTCTACTCTGCTTCCTGGAGCATCTTGACCCAATAACTTGCTAAAAATAGTGGCATGTCAGATTTCTTTTAGTTTCTTCCATTCTTTTGGAGCTTTGAGAATAAAAATTTGAGACCTTTCTTAGGGATGCACACACTTTGTGCACTTGCTCCATGAACTTGCTCCATGACTTCACTTCCTAGTGACCTGGAACTCCACAAAGAGACCCTCAGCTCCACACCCTCTGCACAACATGCAGGCAATTCCAAAGATAGGTGGAATATTGCAGCCTGACAAGTTTCTCTTGATCCTCTTGATCCTTGCACTTTTTTTTTCTTTTTTTTTTTTTTTCCTTAATACAGTTTTTCTGCTTTTTTTCACCTCTTCATGCTGTGCAATGAAGGGGAACATCTCACTGGGAGAGAATATTGTTAATACATTCTAAAATACGTTGCTTCTCCTTTTTTTTTAAACTCAGTATGAGTCACTATCTGGGACTTTCAGAAACAAATACTCTGTTGTAGAAAATATTTATGGGGGTGCAGTGGAGAGTTGCAAATTATTTTTGCATTGAAAAGCAAGTTGACAGTTAAAATTAAAGCCTTCATCCTCAAGTAACTAAGGGTTTATGACCAATTATATAAAATAACGTTATCCAGGGGTTTGTTGTGTAAAGTTCACAATGAAAAGTCACATTTGTCTCTTAATCCACTTAATCCTGTCTCAGTTGGAGAAACCAGCAGGCTGCAGATGTTAGGAAGGGGGTTGAGATCAAGGAAGGAAGCTATTCCTGTCCACCCCTGCCTAATGGCCTTTTTGTTCTCAGATTCACTCAGCGCTGGTTTTGGTCTGCCTCCAGTATTATGGTATGTGCAATACTCAGGAAGTAAACTATGACACTCTTGATATCCATTGTATTTAGCCCTTCCAGCCTTTCCTCTGTCCTAGATGATCATTACATTATACAAAATAAAGCTAATTGTTGCTTATGTCTAGGCACTGCAACAGAGATATAAACAACATGCAAGAAGTGTGCTTATTTGATTAAAAAAGAGCCTTATTTTTAATGGGTTTTGTTAACATTTTCGAAGGGAGGGAAAATGTATGTGGTCAAGATGCCAGCTATGTGTTGGGAAAACTGGAATGTGGCTATTTGCCTTCCCTTGGGTTCCTGGGAAGTAGAGGGGAAACCAGGTACGTTGGCAGACCCATCTCAGCCTGGGGGTGAGAGCATTTACTTTCCAAGAATAGATGCCTCAGAGAATGGGAAGCTTCCCCGCAGCACAGCAGGCAGCATTGCTGAAATCTCTAAAGCAGACCAGGCACAGCAACTTCTGAAGCGTTACTCATTGTCAGAGAAACAAATCTGAAAGAAGAAATGAAAATGTAACTTCACAAACAACTCCTACATGCATTTTGGTTAAAACTCTCACACTGTTCATTCCTTTGCCTTGATGAATTCAGGCTCTGGTTCCTCAGCAGACTAACTCGGTGGTTAGACACCCCTCAGTTTTGGTATTGCAGTGAAGTAGGTGGTGATAAAACAGAATCCAAAACCTAGCATGATGCAGGCTCCTCATGTATCACATGGGGAGAACTAGAGGTCTTCAGAGGGTGAGTCAAAGCCTTCCAGCACACTGAGGCTGCAGTATGCTTCACAGAGAAGCCGAGGTGTGGGAGCATGCCTGAAACACCACTCATTCCCAGTGGACCCCTCTTGCCTCCCTCTTGATTTAAAGAGCAAGTTACAAAGTTCAACCCTCAACTCTGCTCTGCTCTGGAGCCCCTTCCTGAGGCATTGCCTCTTCCTTGAGCCATGCCACAGGAGCTGACAGCTCTGGGGCAGGGGGAGAGGTGGTGTGCTGCTAGTGGGGAGTCAGAGCCAGAGCTGCAGGTCCCCACTGTTGTGGGCACGAGCTCCATGCCAGCTAGATACCATCTCCAGCCACCTTTCTTGCTGATTGCTATCCCACGCCTTGGGATGGCCATGCAAGGGCCATCAGGAGGCAGAGAGGCAGCATGGGGCAGCCGTAGCCTGGGTACTGCTGGCATACCTAGCAGATAGAGATGGCCAAGGAGCACCTCCATCTGGAGCTGCCTTCAGTGACAGGCTTGCCCTGTACTCCAGGTGGCCACGGAGCAGCCCTCCAGCTACACATGCTCCAGGGGATTTGGACCTAAGCCACCCAGCCTCTGGATGCAAACAGTGCTGAGATGGGCATGAGGCACTGAGAGATTCAGAGCTGGGCAGGTCTGAGCAGCACAGTCCTCTAGGGCCCAAAACAGAAAACCCTGAGTTATTCAAAGCATGATCACATTTGGTTTCAGCACTAACATTTGGGTATGGGCATCTACATTTTTCCAGCCTCTTTTCAAGACTGATATACCTCTGTTCCATACATTAAACCCATACACTTGTGCAGACAAGGCAGGCAGAGGTTTTCCCACCTTCTGAGACCACAGCCTTCTGTAGTCTTAACTACAGAATTACTTTTTACTATTTTTATATGTTTTTCTGCTATGTACAAGTTCTTGATTAGCTATTTCTCTAGGGTATTTCTCTTGAGATTGGATTGTGTGACAAAACTAACATTTACACACTTCTTTTTTCTTGGTATCTGATGAGCAGACATGGGTGTGCTAACTTCCTAGCACAATTCCTCCTGTGACGCCAGTGCAGAATGGGAAATGCTTTCCTCCAGGGCAATATGAAAACCTACTTCCCTTTTCTTGAAAGGGAAACATGCTTAGGAACTGCTCGGAGGGTTACTTAATTCTGCCATCTCTTGTTCTTAGAGAGCCTAGCATAAAAGCCATCATGCTACTGAGAACAAATTCAACCTTCTTCCTCCAGATCAGGTATTAATTCCCGAAATACCCATCTGCCTACTGAGGGAACAGGATTTATTCTGTGTTTCATAGAATGGTTAGAGTTTGAAGAGACCTTAAATATAATCTAGTTCCAACCGATCTGCCATGGGCAGGGACACCTCCCACTAGACCAGGTTGCTCAAAGTCCCAACCAGCCTGGCCTTGAACATCTCCAGGGATGGGGCATCCACAGCTTCTCTGGATAACCTGTGCCAGTGTCTCACCACCTTCACAGTAAATAATTTCTTACTAATATCTAATCTAAATCTCCTCTCTTTCAATTTAAAACCATTACCCCTTGTCCTATTGCTACAGTCCCTGATAAAGAGTCCCTCCCCAGCTTTCCTGTAGCCTCTTTATGTACTGGAAGGGATCATAAGGTCTCCACAGAGCTTTCCCTTCTACAAGCTGAACAACCCCAACTCTCTTATCCTGTCTTCATAGGAGAGATGCTCCAGCTCTCTGATCATTTTTGTGGACCTCCTCTGGACTTGCTCCAACAGGTCCATGTCCTTCTTATGTTGGGGCTCCAGAGCTGGACACTACTTCAGGTGGGGTCTCACCAGAGCCAAGTAGAGGGGCAAAATTACCTCCCTTGCCCTGCTGGCCACACTTATTTTGATGCAACCCAGGATGCAGTTGGCTTTCTGGGCTGTGATGTCATGTTGCTGACTTACGTTAACCACCCCCAATTCCTTCTCCACAGGACTGCTGTCAATCCATTCTCCGTGCTTGAGATTTCCCTGAGCCAGGTATGGGACCTTGCATTTGGCCTGGGTGAACTTCATGAGGTTTGCACAGGCCCATCTCCCCAGCCTGTCTAGGTCCTTCTGGATGGCATTCCCTCCCTCCAGCATGTCAGCCGTGCCACACAGCTTGGTGTCACCGGCAAACTTGCTGAGAGTGCACTCAACCCCACCATCCAATAAAGATATTAAACAGCACTGGTCCCAGTACCAACCCCTGAGGAACACCACTTGTCACTGCTCATCATTTGGACATCAAGCCGTTGACTGCAACTCTTTGAGTGCTGCCATCTGGGCAGTTTGCCCACTGTTGCTTTTCTGCTGCAGCTCTAAGGAGATATTTGCAGCCCAGAGGGGCAGTGGCCATGCAGCCATGCAGAGCGGCCGGGCCGGCAGGCTGCCTGTGGTGGGGGGGGACCAACAGCTGCAGGGCAGGTAGAGGAGAGCCCTGGCAGGGGACAGTGAGTCTGCAGCCCCCAGGGCTGAGGGACAGCCCTCTCCTGCCAGCAAACACTGCCACACGCATAGCGTGCAAGCCCACATCTGTTTCTGCAAATTGTCTGACTTTTGCAATTTTCTCCCTCTCTTCGGGGATATTCACACTTCCTCCACCCATCTGGATTTAATGCAAAATTAATCCCGGTGGCTTTGCTGAAGCCGTGGAGGAGGCTGAGGTGGTTTTCTCTGTGGAATTTCACCCGACCCGAGGCTACACCATGGCTTCACGCTCAAGGCAGCTTCCCTCACTCATCCCTGGCCTTGCCCAAGACTGAGGGCAGATGACGTGCTCCCGGGCGAGAAAACACCGAGAGAGGCCAGAAGCGCTGAGAAAACACTGGTTCCTCCTTTCACCCTACCCAGAAGGGTGAAGAGCTGAGCTCCGTCACAGCAGGGAAGTGACGAGGAAGCCGCTTTTCTCACCAGCCCTGCTGCATGGTGGCCCCAGGCCAGGTCCCTGTGGCCATCCCGCCCCGGGGCTCCCCCTTCCCTGCCTCCTCCAGCAGCCCACGAAACCGCAGCCGAGGGCAGCCCGGCTCCCGGGCACAGGGGAACTGCCGGCAACGTGGACTCCCAGCACAGTTTCCCCAGGCCATCTGCCCATGCCACACAGGATGGGACCGGGTGCTCCTCTCCTCCTTCTCTCCCGGAGCTGCTCCTGCCCTGGCTCTGCTTCACCTTCCCACCCTGCAGCACCACCATCTCTCCTTATTTCCACAGCCTGTTCATCAGCCTCGTCAGGGAAAGAAATGCCTGCACAAACGAGGCCTCCTGCCCCAGCAAACTCAGAAGCCATTGGAGTTCCTCTTGGGAAAAATCAGCAAGATAGAGGCAGCAGCTGTTTTTTATTTTGAACGTGTTTTTCCCCACTTCCTCCTGTTTTGAAGGAGGATATGGAGATGGTCCTGCTGCGCTCCCCTCTTCAGTTTCTAGTCCACAAACATAGAGACATCTCACCAGAGGAAAGAAACTGAGGAAGGTGCCCTGAATTGCTTTCAAAGCCCAGTCTGGGGGAAGCCCCCCTGCCAGCTGGGCTGCATCATCCCTCCTGGCATGTTCTGTTCTCTCTGCAGTACATCAAGAGAGCCACTAAACGCAGCTATTTTGGTAAATGCTGAAAAGCTGAAGCCCCCAGTCACCCTCACCCGTGGGTTGCCTCTGTATGGCTCTGCAAGACAGCAAAAGGGGATAATCTGGAAAGGCAAGAAAGGCATGGACACACAGGTGAGGAAGACTGCTTTTACCCTCACTTGGAGGTGGGGATTAAGGGCAGTGCTTTGTGAGCTCGCTGACACAGAGCGAACACCATCATGCAGAGCTCCCACAGCCCAAATTGAAAGGACTACCATTCCTCCATTTACAGACCAAATCAATTCCAATTGTGGCGCAGGCAGAGGATTTCCATTGCTTTCTCTCCCGTTCAGTGTGTACTACCAGCCACAGATGTGGAGAAGGAGGAGGGTCCTGTTCCTCAGGATGACACAAGAATAACAATGATCCACCCAGTTGCCTATCAAGCTTGTAGAAAGAGCAGCCAGCACAGCAGCACTGCCACACTCCAATGTCCTACTGTCCAAAGAAAGTCACAAATATCACATCCTGACCACACAGAGGAAATGCATCGTCATTTGATATTTTCACTCCCCAAGTCCTGTAAGTTGTCTTCTGAGGCATATGAAAAAAGTTCCCTACTCACAAGCAGGACACAAATCTAGTGTTAGACCCAACACCTGATATTTTCACTCCCCAAGTCCTGTAAGTTGTCTTCTGAGGCATATGAAAAAAGTTCCCTACTCACAAGCAGGACACAAATCTAGTGTTAGACCCAACACCTGATATTTTCACTCCCCAAGTCCTGTAAGTTGTCTTCTGAGGCATATGAAAAAAGTTCCCTACTCACAAGCAGGACACAAATCTAGTGTTAGACCCAACACCATGGCAGAGGACATAAAACAACTTAGGACAAGGAGGCAGAAAACAAGATGATGGGTTTTATCCTGTGCCCCCTTCCCCCAGTCCTTTCTGTTTCTGAAGCCTGAGTTAAAGATCACACAGCACAAGGGTCTCAGGCCATGGGGACCTCTGGTGGCACTGGGGATAGATACATGGCTCCCTTTTTCAAACCCCAAAGCAGCAGGGGTTGCCTAAATGTCCATCATGGAATGGGTGCCAAAAGCTGCATTTGTTTGCCAAAAAGCTATCAAAACTGCAAGTCCTTCCCACCCCAAAGTCTGCAGCACAGGTTTTGTCTCAGTCAAGACAATGATCTGCAGCATTCTTAAAGCATGAAAGCTACATAAATAAAGCTGAAAGAAAACCCCAAACCTGAAGACAGTATAAAACAAGTCACTCACAGGATGTTGAGTCCCGTCTGCTACATTTGATCCAGCAAGAACGGTGCAGTAATGGTCTGCTTTGAGATGCCAGTTCGGATACATCAGCACTGCTCTGCTGGAGCTGGAGGAAATGGGCTATCCCAGCAGTAGTGCTCCATCCATGCATGGTATCTGTTACAGTTTGAAGAACTTAAAACGATTATTGTCATTTAGATAATTATTCTATCACCCAATGACTACTCCTGACCTGGGAAGGGGAACTGGAAAAAAACAAGAGAGTTGAAATATAAACTGATTTAATAGAATAAGACTAAATAACTAACATTACTAATACTAAAGAACCAGTATTGATGCTGATACCAACACAAAATATACAAGGAACTATACACAGCCCATTCTATCAGCAGGAAGCTGTGCAATCCCAGCAGGGACTGCAAATGTGGGACACTGAGCACTACGCCTTCAGGTGGCAGGGAAAAGCTCAGGGATGCAGCACCGGGGCAAGCAGCTCTCAGGATGGCAGCCATCAAGGAAGAGAGAGAACTCCTCAACAAACTTTCTAATTTATGTTGAATGTGATGTTCATGGAATGAAATAATCCTGTTGGCAGCTCCAGCCAAGCACGCAGGTCTCACTCTTCCTCATTCCTGTACCTGCCTAAGTTGAAAACACTGAGATCTTGAAAACTGCACACCACAGCTGGCTGTAAAGGAAATATTTTCACAAATTCAAACACAAGAGTCTTCTAAAAATGCAATTTTCCCAAGCATTAGCAATTACCCAAAATTACTGAAAGAGAAATTAATCCGGTGTTGCTCAAACCAGGAAATTACCATACTGCGCGATCCTGCGGTGCCCCAAGGTGTCCCAGACACCTCTGCACTGCCCACTCACCACATGCCATCCTGCCCTGTCAGTTTTCCCAGATCCCTCCTAGTGTTTGCCACCCTCTCAAATCACCAGCACGTCCCTACTCTATACCACCATCCACCCTCCAGCACAAAGCCCCTCGTGCTACAACAAGCCTTGCTTCTTCATCACAGCAGTCTTTCAGTACCGGTCTGGACCCAGTAGCCAGCCTTCCCCACTGCTCTTCAGGACTCCTGCCTGTACTCGGCAACGTGGACATAGCCTGTCCACATGCCTCCACAGATCTTCCTTCCCCACAAGATTCTTACATCTTACAGGGTATCCCCATGCCTTGCAGGTTCCCTCACCATCTGCTCAGTGTATTTTCCATTGAGATGTGGGAGAGAAGGGCTGCAGACCCTATTCATCATCCCAAGGGCTCTCCAGCATGCAAGGACACAGGGCAGACTGTCCCAGGGAGTGGTAAAGATTCCTGGATCTTCTGAAGCTCCTGTCATTTGCGACAAATGCAGGCCCCGTTTACGGGAAAGGCTGAGTAATCCTCAAAAGACATCACTTCTCAGCTCCATGCCATGTAGAAGACACTCAAGCTCTAGGAAAAAGGGGCAAAAGGGAATTTTATCACATGATCTATCCCACAGAATTCATGATGGCAACAAATGAGAAGCTATTGCTAGCCTAGCCAGGTCCCTGGTGCAGAAAGTCAAGCAACATCAAGAGGGTCCTTCACCGTGAAGGTTTTTAAGACTCAGGACGACACTGGCAACACCCACAGTGTCATAGACTCCACCAAACAGCACAATGTCTTTGTGTCAGTCTCTGAACAGACCAATTTGTCCAAGCATCCAGGCAACTAGCCTACAAAAAAAACCAACACAGAACAGTTAAAGGCAAAACCCCAATGTTGCCATCTTCAAACCTAACTGCAAAAATGAACTTGTCTTGCCCATCTTCAGCACAGAGCAGCAAGTGTATTTTGAAAACCGCCATGATTTTGGTTGGTTGGATTGGCCAATCAGAAAGACAGATGGCCCTTCCCCCCCCCTCTATCCAAAGAGAGGAGAGGAGAGAGAAGATTTACAAGTTTAGAATGAATTAAACAAATGAAGTACTAAGTTTAAAATCAAAAAGGAAATACTGAAATAGATACAACATCTACAAAACCATATCAAGCTACCAGGATGACAACAATAGCAGGCACTATAAGTTCCAGATTGGACGCAGTGATGGATGGGAACTGCATTCCAGCTCTGGAGTCAGGAACACACGGAATCAAAGGCAGACAAACAGACACGGTCCTCTTTGGACATCAGTCACTGAAGGAAGAGGGCTAAACCCTTTGATCCCTCAGCTTTTATACTGAGCACAGGCAGATGAGATAGAATACCCTATTGGTCAGGTTTGGGTCACCTGTCCTGTCCCCTCCTCCCCACAGGTGGGACCCCTCTATGCTTTTTCCATTTCTGACCCTCCAACAGGGCAAATAGCGAAAATAGCTGACCTTGGTTGTTACAGCCAGGGCCTCTCTGCACACCGTTCCCTGGCGTGAAGTACAAACATTGATCTCCTCCCTCTGAGAATGAGCAGTTTTCTCCACAATATGCCATTCATTTCAGAGAGTTAGAAGAGGCCTAGCTAGAATGTAAAATTACACAACAGAAAGGTGGTTCTGTTTTAACTCAAACCAGGACAAAAACAAACTCCACCCCACCCATCTGAATAGAAGAAGAATTAAAAAAAAATGAGTCACCAAAACAATACTCCGAATGCAGTATTCTGCCTCTGAGGAAGAAATGAGCAGCATGTGATGCGTAGTAACATCCTTTCGTGCACACCATACAGAGAAACAACAGCTCTGGCAAGGGCAAGCAGTAGAAACTGCTGCCTCCATCACTCTATGCCATTAGCAAGGGCACCACCTATTGTCCAGCTGCCTGATGCATTCCACCAGCGGACACATTTCATTCTGCTGCAGCCATCTGGGCTGAAAACTTCTGTTTGTCCCAAGCACTATTTGTATTTTGCCACCTTTCAGTTTTCAGCCTTAAAGTTCAAATTGTTTCCATAAGCAAGGGCAGACTGGAATATTCTACTTCTCGTAGTTGAACAGGGAGGAGGACTCTCAGAAATCCCCAGAGTGCCATTGAGGAGCAACCTCCCAGCTGCAAGCAGAAAGGAGCTCAGAACTAGCCCAGCACGCAGAGGAAAGAAGGACAAGAACTGAAACAGAAGCTGTTGAATCAGAATGGACTGTTTAAGAAGAACTGGGAGTCAAGCTGGGCCTCCACATTGAACTGCCATCTTGCTTCCAGAGAGGAGGCAAGTCCAAAAGCAGCGCCTCCGCTTTGAACTGTGACAATTAGAGAGACTAATCCCCAAGCCACACTGCCAGAGCAGGGATTCCTTCAAGGAAGGAGCATACAACCAACCATCCACCGATTCTGTGGTGGAGTAGCTGTGGCTCAGTCAGCCATATCGGACCCAAACCAGCATCTGCCAAGCTTTCATGCGTTCCCAAAGTCTTATTAGCTACGGATTTGTTGTGCAAACACACAAACCTGGCTTGTTTCAGCAGTCTGTCCAAGCTACAAGGCCATGAAGCCATAGGAATGACTCTGCAGGATTTAACACCAGTTATCCTCAATGTGAGCTAATAAAACAGGCTGGACTCTGGCCAGCACTTCGCTCTCAGGTGTCTTTCCACACTTCCAGGAACATGACACAGGAATATCTGCACAGAGCAGGCTCAGGAAAAGCCAGGCTTGCCGGCTCAGAATCCACGATACAGGAATTGTGCTTCCATGGGATCTGACCTGTTACTGGCCCTGACCTAAGGGGTCTTGCTAAACGAGGTCTATCCCGAACACCTCCCCTACCCCAACCTCTCATCTTTACAGTGGTCATACCTGCCCCTCCCCGTTCTCACACGAAATAAGCCAGGCCTGAACAGCATTCTCTTAATCCACTTCAGGCCAAAAAAATATCTGAAACCATGACCCTTATTTTCAGTAATGTGAGCATTCAGCTCCCAATCACAACACTTAAAAATCAGGCCACAAATCTGTTCCTTTTTACGCCTGCAGATGGTTGCTTCGTCTGCCTACAGATGGTATCCTCAAGCCAAGGCAAGTGACTTTCATGCAGAACTCCAGGACTTCTATTTGACAAAATCTGATACCAGCTGAAATACAGTCTCCCAAGGAAAGACAGAAGGCTATACTTGTGGCAAAAATCCTTTATTAAACTAGATTTTGTAAATTCCTTTTCACATTAGAAATTCTAAATGCAAATTACAATGTAGTTTATACAAAAAAACTGTATTTCAGTAAAAAATGAAAGTTCTAGTTAACAGCAAAATTACAACTTTATACAAATAATAAAATCATTTTAAATTTTAATTTAAAAATAGACGTTGATATCTTCCAATGTACTGGTCCTAACGGCTTTTACAATTGGTAGCTGCACTACTAGGTCTTTTCACATGCACATTCGCATAGTCATTTAATCCTCTGCACAGTTTACGTAGCTGAAATAGCACAAACAGCTGGGCTTTGGTTGGGTTTTGTGTGTCGTTTGGTTGGTTCGGTATTTTTTTTAAAGAGAACACGATACTCTGAAATTGTGGTAAGTCAATGAACTCCTCTGTTACACTGTTCACATCCTCTCAGCTCTGCAAAGAGGGGCAGTATTATACTAGAAACGTGAACTGCATTTGAAGACATAAGCAGTAAGACAAAGCCTACGTGTCATTTCTCATATTACATTTATAACAATCCTTCTTTGCCAAGAGAATACTTTTGTTCTTAATCATGTCTACCCACCATATTTTGTGGCAAGATTAAATAATGATTTGGTTACATCTCACCTCCTTGAGTTAAACTTTCTAGAATACACGTTCTGGTAATCATGTAAATATCTTCCCTGACGTTGCACGTACTCCCAACAGTCAGGGTTCCAGAAGTTCTAGTGAAGTTCTAGGTTATGACTAGAACCTCTGAACCTCGTTTAAATGGGGATTCCCAAGTCACTATGTGTTTCTAACAGCCACAAAGAAATGCCAGTTAAACTTTGCCTGAGGCGTCCTTTAACAGGCCTATAAAGACACCAAGTTTAAATAAAACTGTACCACATACTATTAAAAGCAAAAGCCAAAATCATTAAAATATTGTCAAGGTATCTTGAATTATTTTTTTTTTTTAAATCACTTTTGCCCTATTATTTTCACAATCAAGCAGCAACACATTTTTAAACACGCACGTTACTTAGTTGATTAACTTTCTTCCTTGCACCTCTGGGCCATTTTCTGTCTTTACTGTAAGAATATTCATCATAAGCATTAAATTTTGCATTTAAAAAAAAAAAGGATAATTTTCCTAAATTAAAAATTTGGTTAAATATTAAAATGTTTTGTAAAAAAGAAAGCAAAAGTCATATATTAAAGGCTACCAGTCACCACAACCACATGCTGTTGAAGAATAGAATTAGAAGTGGTACACGAAATAGGTATTTTAACAGTCACACATTATTTCAGAGTGCTGGTGGCAATACTGCTAAGCATTACTTTAATCAAAAATATAAGATGATACAGAATTTACAAGATACTTCAGGATTCTCATGGCTGTAACTGCAATAGACATCAGAAAAGATGGAAATTCCAAGGTGCAACAACCTACTTTGAAATACCATTCTGAAACAATTATATTTGATATAATTCATCCCACTATACATTATAAAAACAATCAAAGAAATACAAGAAGTCAAATGTTTTTTTTTTCTGGAGAGTTTGGTAAGTAGCTGAAAGCATGGAGACCCTTACTAATGAGTCTACTTTCTTTCTCTCTGTGCACTGATCTTCTGCTCCATTCTGCACCCAGTTCAGCGCAGCTTCTAAGCACACACTTAAGCTCCTGCAGAACAAAAAGGCTGAGCCCATTGTATTTTCTCCAAGTTGCAAGTACAGTCCCTCATCCTGAGAAGCTGATGGAGTCCCTATCACTAATTTCAATAAAGGCAAGATTGGTTTTGCCCACATTGTGGTTTTAAAACATTGTCTTCCACCTAAGTTCAACCCATAATCAAAGAGCAGACACTGGGGGAAGGATCCACCTATAACCAGACAGGGTACTTGGGGCACCTTCTTGAACCTCAACAGGTACGTGAAAGGACAAAGGAGAGAGGGAAGTATTCCACACTGCTCTTACGCTGTGCTCCTCTGCTGGCTTTGACAGACCAGGGAAAACAAACTCTCCTAGTAAAGGGTGGAGCTGAGGTTTTTTCCTGAGTGGTGAGGTTTTTTTAATGCATTTATCCAAACAGGACTAAGACAAAAAAAAAACATGAAGGGGTATTGAAGTTCAGCTTCTTTTTTCAAGAATCCTAGCCCTCTTCCAGACACTGTTTATACAATTTTTATTCCTTTATCTCTTTTGTCCCCTTGATCTTACATTTTTAGCTTGCAGTGGTGACTTTGACAGAGCCTGAGGACATGGCAAATTCAAGGATGCTCCTGAGCACACTGGTCAGAGGATTTTCCAGGGAAGTGAAAGTCAAGTGCAATTATCATCCCCTTGCTAAGCCAGAAGGAAAAAAAAAAAAAAAAAAAAGCTGTTTCTCATCTCCAGGGTAAACTTGTCAACAACTAGATTATGATGAACAGATGGGGCAAGACCATAACTTTTTCAGTTCAAAAGACAAGCAGAAATCTAAGCTGTCTTTGTCCATGCTGGGAAGGGTGTGAACATGCTGAGTGAATCAGGCCACCTCTAAAAACAACCAGAAGTCTTGTACGCTTCCCTGCTTACAAGCACATCTCTGTAGGGCTTGGGCACCCAGCAGCTCAACACACAACACTTTTGAGCATACACCAAGACCTTTGCTGGGCAACTCAGCCACCTGGGCCAACCGACAGGGACAACACTTTAAAAAGCCACCCCTCCATTGGTTATAAATGGCATCACTAAGGAAAGCCTGCTCTTCTGCCCGCGAGCAGAAGAAAGTTCCTCGGTCCAAAAGAAGACCCCTACCTCTGTTGAGGCAATCCTAGCATCTGCCACCCTGGACAGCCAATTGTCTCGAGTCCAAGTGCCTAAATAACATCTCAGTCTTTTGTAGGCACTGTCACAGAGGATGGAAGCGTGGCCTTCACTGCACAGGACATCATGCGGTGGCAGAAGCAGCACTGCTAGTGCTGCTTGGGGAGCACAGATCTTTTGTGTTTCACCCATTAGTTACCAGAGCAGCCCAGAGAGAAAGAAAAAGGGGACTCAATTCAGATTACCTAAGTACCCACAAAAAATACAAAATTTAGTGTGACAGCCTACTATCCCAGTAAGAGTCCCTTTGATTAAATATTGTTCAAGTTATTCTTCCACTTGAAATCAGCATGAAAAGATTGCTGTATCTGCTGAAGCATCACAAACTCATTTTTAAGTCTACCATACATTGCATTCACTGTGTGTATATTACAGTAAATATGGGTATTTAGGAGACATCATGTCTTTCAGTTTGTCAGCGACTCATACAGACACATTTTCAAGTGAAACCTATTTCTGCGCACAGCTTTTCTCACAGAAGTTCTTTGCTTATTACTACCCATGCACACAAATGGCAGAACTTGCACGCACATATGGATTCATATACAAATCGTATGTGCATGTAGCTCCTGGGTAAAATTTACCACAGAAGTTGTTTAAAATGAAAGAAAACCACCTCCTATTAATCCTTACCATATTAATATTATTCCCTAACCCAGAACTCACACCTGTTCTTAAAAAGCCTTACAACAAGAATGTGTATGCTTTTCAAGAAGCAAAGATATAAATAAAAGCAGTAATGCATTGTAGAAGATATTTATATTAAAAAAATGTTCTGATTGCTTACTGGAAATACTTGCCTGAGTACAGATGTTTGTATTTCAGAGGCTGAGGGGAGGAAAGAGGGTGGAGTTGTTCGGGCTAATTTTTATTTTTTTTTTTTTTACACAGGTACTTCTAGATGCTGATGCAACACCACCACCACCAGAATAACTTTTGCACTCCCAGACTTTCCAGCCAGGCAGTTACTGGTGCAGTATTAGCATTCACTTTGATGTTTATTTAAAATGTCTCAGACTATCATATTTTCTACAAGGACATCACCAAATTTCATACGGACAGAATGGAGACACATCACTATCAGACACCTATGAAGTGAAACAGTACTTGCTTTGCTCCATTTAAAAATCCATAGGGAAGGAAACACTTTTAAATCAAGTAGATGTTGAATATGGGCATTTCCTGCAAAATTACAGTATTAGCTATGTGTAAGTAGAGATTGAACTACAGCATTGTATTTTTCACTTTAATAGATCACAGTACGACTGCAGAGTTACCAAACACACAGCTGATCTTAATGCACAGTCCTTTATATACAACTTCCATCAGTATCAGAAGTTTAGAAGAGAATAAGGATGATAGACCTGGTCAACCCATCAGAGAACAACCACTAAAAAAAGACTAGATGAGACTTTTGAAGAAACCTAGAAATATTTAGCACTCAGCTGTAACTGAATTTGAAATATCAGTAGTTGCCATGTTCCCACTTTCTGAAGGGTTTAGCACAAAGTTCTGAATCACAAAATAACTTTGTACAAGGTATTACATTTTAGATGCGCAGAATCCACAGCAGTTAAAATGTGTGAGGGTAAAAAAAACATAGACTGGGTACGCTGAGAAGACAGTTGTATTTAAAAATTGTACCTCAACTTCCCTTTAAAACAGCATATACTGCTCAGCAGAATTCTTAATATGTATTTCCGAGACTTCAAGTGCTGTGTCTTTTTGCAGGTTCAAAAAAGGATTCCTTCCACAAAAAAATTTCCTTGGAAACATACTGACAAAACCACATGCTGTAAATTGAGACCATTTCTAATAAAATTTCGTCCTTTAAAACAGCTTACAAAATACTACTGCAGTTGTTTGAAAAGTTTTGAGCTGTAATCTGACACCTCAGTTCTGATATTCCTCTTCTCTTTTTGACAACCCTTCAATTCAGCATGACTTTCAGGCAGCCTGGCTTTATTTCTGTGAACCTGTGAAACGAGAAAAGATGAAGCTTCAGTGTGAAAGCTACATGCAGTGCCATCTCCTTCAGACCTCATCAAACATATGGAAAGCAACAAGGCTCTCAGTCAAGTGTGTGTGCCTGTGAGAGTCAGGAAATCAGCATCGTGTCCTCTGGATGTGACAGTGAAGAAGGATTTTACAGGGTCTGGAGAGGGAGAGGTGAAGAGTTGGAAAGAGCAGAACTAAGAGGAAGATTTTTTTAATTTTTTTTTTTAAAGTGCCTAATATTCTTTGTTATATCCATTCCATTCCTCTTTTCCTGCTCCCCTTTCATTCCCTCTTTTTTCAAAACAGATTCTCTCCCTTGTCTTCCGTAAGATGGAAACAGGAAGGAAAGTCTTTGCTGTTTCTGAGTCCCACCTTCAGTCACCTTCATAACACACCTGTAAAGAAAAAGCAGCGAACACACTGATGCCAGCCCAAACTTGCTAAATTGCTGTCCCACATAAGAAGCTGAGTGCTAAAGCAGGTATTGGAGACCTATAAAAAACAGGATTAACAGCTTTTTTACAGTAAAGCTAACAGCTGTGAATGGAAATACGTAATTGAACTACACCAGATAAGTTTAATTCATGGTGTTTTCATTTATCTCAGAGGAAAGGACCTAACAAGTAACAGGTGTGTGCCCCACAGAAGATGGTTTTGTGTCACACAATTGCACTGGATTTATGAAACAGCAGACCTGCCTTAATCTGTTTAGTAGTTTAACAGTATTCTAAAACTAAGTCCGATTTTCAGTTAGTTACATGTGGGTTAAGTAAAAAAAAAAAAAAAAAAAA
>VZRU01006290.1:117405-148080 GCA_013398155.1 Pedionomus torquatus
TGGCTTGTGAGGTATCTGATAGCTGCTGGTCTGATGCGAGCAACTCCTCCCTGACTATGGCTTCCTCTTCCCGTGATAACGCAGAGATATGGTTTACCGCCGGTCTGCTGGTACTCTGTAACGGTTAAAAACTTCCCTCAGCAGAGAACTGGCTCTCAGCATAACCCGTCCATCCCTTCTTCTGAAAACTCTCACTACCGACTTAGAACTTCCCTCTCCCATGTTGGCTAAGTATCTTTTACAGAAAAGCAGCCATTACAGAAACGTAGCTGTGAGAAACATTCTGAAAAAAATATAATCAAGCTTTTTAAATCTGGACTGCTTGCATGTTGTGATCACAAACTCCTAATTTCACAGCAGCTTTGCTGTTTCTATCATTTCATCTTTGCTTGGAATTTACATCCAGTGACACAAATTAAAATTGGAAAATTAAAAGACGTGGGTGCTGTTTAGTTAGAATACTAAGTGACACTTCTCTCTATTGTTTCACATTTTATCTTAATGTGGCTAAAGAAATAACATTTTATTGGATAAAGAAAGGAAGAAGGAGGAAAATATAAAACCACACTGGTTTTGACATTTAAGTCACACTTATTTTGACTAACTTCTGCTATGTTGGAGCATGTGAATCAACAGGATCAGCACATCACATGAGCTTTATTAGGGCATCTAGCTCTGAAAACAAAAGAAATTGCTCTTCTACCAGAGGTAACAGCAACCTAAGTTGATGAAGAGTTTGAAAAAAACACAGAGGAAAAATAAAAATTAAACTGGATTCTCACAAAAAGCTAAGATATGCCAGTTCAAGATTATCAGTTCACATGACATCTTTTCTCAACCACCTCTCTCTCACTCAACTTTATTTGGGTTTCATGTTAGTTTACTGTTAATTCTGCCAGCATTTAGTGCCTGGTATTGATCCCTTTTCCCATGTATGCACACTGAAATAGACTTCTTTTAGATTTAGGTGAATGGACTGAAAAGAGAGTCCCTTTCACCCTTCTGCTGCAGCTCACAAAATGTAGCTCTAAAAAGCATTAGGCTACACCTTAAAGTATACCAATGTCCTCTAAGGAATAGCACAAGATAACGCAAGTCAAATTATTTCTGATGTATATTAAAAGGATTAAGGCCCCACTGAGCACTTCTATTTCTACTGCAAGGAGCAGCTGTTTCAAAAAGTTTGGTCTGTGAAGTGGTACCTTTCTTATAAAAGCAGTCCCAGTGTGTTTATATTTATAGGGTAAACTAATAATGCAGAAAATGTATCTTTTTACAGCAAGAACACTCATAAAGTACTTAAACACCCCACTGGGATTAAAAACAAGCCCTCAAGCAAAACTGCACAAAATGACATTTACGGAAGCAGCAGTATTCCAATCTCAAGAGATTCTGCTGACAAATTGATACAGAAGTTACTGAAAGATAGCTCAAATCACACACTTTCCTGCAAAAGTTGGAGACAATATAATCATTGTGGTTAGAATTCCAACATAATGATTTTTCTTTAAAGATTAAATAAGTAACATAGCTCTGACAAAGCAATACAAACAACACAAATAACTTGCACTACTGCCCCTGTTAAAAATACCAGGAAGGAGAGAACAAACCTTCAATTAAAAAAATAAATTTAAAAAATGAGCATAAACCAGAAGGAAAATGTACCAAGAACAGGGGCAGGGGAGTGAGGTGGGAAGACACACCATGGATGGGACAAGACGGAGGTCAAAAAGGATTGTTGTCATGCCAGAAAAAAAAATAAATTCCATGGGGGAACTTTGAAAATAGAACACCACAAAAGCCAGTTGGTTTTATGTGTTATTAAATTACATTCATTCCCTATATTGCCATATATTGTGATTTCTTTAGAAAAAAATTAGGAGAATAACTTTTAGGGGGCAGGAGGTATTAATTTCTTCCTACCTTCACTTTTTTCCTGCAGCACTCTGGACAAGTGATCCACAGCTTCATCCACATGGAGACCGTGCAGATCCAACACATTCATAGGCAGCAAGGAAGTATTTACTTTCTCAAAGATTTGCACAGCAGCAGCATGGTTGGCTTCTTTCATCTTCTGCTCATGAAGACGACCCTTTATTCATAAGCACAGCAACAATTACATGCTGAGACATAATCTAAGCTCCACACTGGTCGTTGGGCACAAAATGACAGTACTGGCAGGGTGCTTTTAGCTCACAGTTTGAAGCAGTAAAATTTATACTCGCAACAGAACTTCTGGAAGAGGCTCAGTCAGACCTACTCACAAGGAGATTTCACAAAATCTGTTCTTAAGAAACTATTCAAAACTGGCACAAAGAAGAAATTACAACAAAAGCCTTACAAGGAAAAATAAAAAAAAAGAAGCCAGAAAAGGCACAAAACCATACAGTTTTTACATAAACGAAATACCAATTTATTATCGTAACGATAAAATTCTACTTTCTGAAAGTATTTTGTTATACGTTTAATGAAACAAGGCCAGAGAAGCTGCCTAACAGCCCAGGAAAAACCTGCTGAGTGTTACAGCTGAGGATAATTCTTCTGAACACATTTCCTAAAATTCCAGCAAGCCAATGGCAGGGCAAATGCTTAATTCCCCACCCACCCCCCACTTTATTTATTTTTCTTTATAATAGTTGCCCATTAACTCTCCGAATATTTTTGACAGATCTTTTGTGACTGATAAGGTCAAATACAGTCTCTATTGGAATTAGGGTTACACAGTGAACAACTACCCGCTATTTCCCATGAGCTTTGCAGCGTTCATATCTGCAGGCACAGCCTGAAAAGGAATGGAAGACTTAACTCCAGGTATTGGACTGACGGGGGCTCAAGAGAACAGAAGCAACAGTTCATCTTACACTTTCTTAAAATGCATCACCTGTAGTGCATTAATGTCAGACCAGAGACACCAGCCCCGTAACTCTCATTTGCAGAGGATTCCCAAGATAGGCTAAGGTCACCAAGCATGAAGTATTTTTCATAAATAAAGATAGCTTAGTTGGCCTTTTTTATAACCTAAAAGAAAATATATAATACATTTCTAGCTTGTACTTGTCATTATGGCTAAGAACAAAAGTAAGATTGCACAGGAAATTACATTTCTATTTAAAATCATGCAGACCTTTAGTAAGAATCTCTCTGAACTTCAAGAACATATAAACCAAGAACATAAAGAGTTCATCGTAGAGGCCAATAATCAATATTTCCTACATGCACGGTAACAATCTAAACAATTTAGAGTGATATGTTATACCAATTGCCTGAAAGGTTTAAGATAATAAGCAAATTCCAGTGATTAAATATAACTTTTTTTTTCTTCTGTCATAATGCAAATTAATAATTTAGGATTAAATGTTTCTATAATGTGAATTCTTACCAAATTTTTATATGCTGTTAGATCAGGGAAAAACGACTGTCTTTCAAGATATTTGTAATGGAATTTTTAAGAACTGTCTGAATGAAGTGTGAATGGAAGGGTCTCATGTGAAGGCACCGAGAAACCAATGTATGGGAACAGTTACAAAAACAGTTGATACTTATAATCAGGAATATGATCAACAGTAACCAACTGAGAAACGTTCGTGGATCAAGACCAGAGCAGAGAGTCTGTGCTCCAAGGCCAGAGCACACAAGACTGATCAGGAACAGATCAAAACTCCAAAACCTGATGCCTGGCAAGAGGCATGGCAGAACACACCATGTTTATCCCAACCCAAGACAGACTGTAGCCATAAAGACTACAGACGGCAATCCTGCCCAAGATTCATGGATGATGAAGCAAGCAAGATTCTGTAGGCAAGAGATGACATCTTAATACCTATCCGACTCTTAATTAAAAGTACAAAAGATGTCTCAATTAAGAGGAATCCAAAGGACATATGGAGGATTCAAAAATGGATGTTTGCTGCAGTCCCTGTCACACATGGCTTAACCTGCCCAAACGACATGGACACAAAGCTTGGTGCTTACGAGTACCTGAATGCAAGAGTAGGATCTACAAGAAAAGAAGCGTGTGTGATGAAGCACTGAATATCACCTTTCCTGAGGTCTCTCATTGGATTTGGTTACATGAGCTTCCTCCAGTATCATTACTAGTGAAAGGGAGTTTACTTGTAAGGTGATTCTCAATATAACACACAGGGAACAGTAACTGAGCAACTTTATCAACTCTAGTAGACACAATGTTTTCCTTATCACTTCCAATTCAGCATTTAAGTACCTCTCTAAATTCAAGGGAAAAGTACAATATTTACATTTACCTGATGTGCATAAAATGCTGCCACAGGCTTCATGCCCATGCGATAGGCCTCTCCAGCCTTTTTCAAACATTCCTGTCTCTTTTGCTGGTGACAAAAAGCTTCTGCTCTTAGATCATCATATTGCGGATACTCAAAATCTTGAAATGCTTCAATCAAAGGATCATCTTCTTCCTTACTTTTTTTTGCCTGTAGGAATTTATGATGAAGCTAAGTATGCCTTGTAGAGTGTATTCATTAACATAGCTTTAGATATGTTTGTAACTACTATTTAAAAATAAATAAAAAAATAAAAATACCTTCTTCTCCCGGTTCTTTGCAGCACCGTAGGAAGAAACAATTTCATTTTGCTGAACACTTTCTTGAGCTACAACTGTTTTTACAGGATCTGCCTCCAGAACACAGTGCAGAAACTGTTTGGTTTGTTCTAAAGAGTAGCTGTAAAGAATAAGTAAAATCTGTGACTTTGCAAACAAATTAATAGCTGCTACATTTATTAAAATGCATATTACAAACCTTGACATCATCTAGCAGAAATAGATGACAATGGAAATAAAGCACTAGAATGGAATTTGCTACCATATCACAAAAAGGCTTTGCAGACTCACTGTACTGCATTACTGGCATCAAGACATGCAGTCTTGGTTGACCAAGACATAATTGAGGGGAACTTGAATATTAAAAGGACAATGAAATACCAAAGTAATTGCATCCTACCTTAATCAATTAGACATTACTTTAGAAGTACACACTGCTAAGTTACTAGCAGTGTAACTTAGTATACAGTTGGCTGTATAAGTTACTTCATCTTACTGGCTGAATTTAAGATGGATAAGTTACTTCATCTTACATCTTCCCTGGTCAGGGTTAGACAGTACAAACTAGTTTAAAACTAGTTTAGTTTTCTAAAACTGTTATGCAGGAAAATTATTGGATTTCCAGTCAAGATTTGTTACTAAATTTAATGAAATAGGAATGGGATCATCAGTAGCCACTAGATTTTTAGTAAACTCTTTTTCTTCTTTACTCTTCTTGCTGTTCAGTAAGCAGACAAGAGGAAGACTGATCAAAAGTAAAGACAGATTTGGGGAAAGAAAACACTATGAGGAGGAAATTAGAATGTGAAAAACAAGGGATGGTGAAATGCTTAAGTTATAGAGACGGATTAAGGACTATTTTAAAGATAACAACCTGTACACAAGGAAAGAATGACAAGTAGGCATGTAAACCCATATGTACAGACAGACATTTAATTGGCCAAGGATGATAAAAGAAACTTCTCTTGAAAAAAAGTTCAGTTCTCAGGAACTTGAATTTAAGAAGGTCATCACACAGCGCAGAAATAAAATGCAGAAAAGAACGTCAGCAGGAAGAGACAGAGAGATGGCTCATTCCTCCAGAGTTGCTGCAGAAATCAAGATGGTACTGGCAGCTAACACCAGGTGATGGCAGTTTTCCTCCAGAAGGAGATGCCATTTTCTGGGAGTCCACTGCTACCATCCCCACTAATTTCTCCCACTTGATTTAAACCTCAGCTCTAAAGCAAACATGCAGATCATCTGACTGGCTGTCAGATATCAACAGCCAGAGACATTCTCCTCCCAGTGAGGGAGAATGTCTCACCCAAAAAAGAAACAAGTCTACACTGAGTTTTTATGCCCTTTTCGCTTTTAAGACCAGCTGGTTTTTCCTTTACTTGCATCTATAAAAAGTGTGCTAATTTGAAAAAAGATATTCGTTAGCAGTATCTTAACTCTTAATATTTTAGACAGTAGCTGTCCACTATTCAATGTAACCAAGTATCATTTTTACAAAGAACTTAAAAGATTTCTTACTTGTTATCCCTGAAGACATCCATTAAGAAATTTTGATTAATAGTTGGAAACATCTCAAAAAGTTGCTTCTCCTTTAGTTTAGCAGCACAGTCTTTTCTAGCCATAGAAGGAACACGATTCTACCCAGAAGACAAAGGAAAAATATTACCAGTTCTTGATTAGCATAAGACATAATAACAGCAAAGCCAATCCAACTATACTGTTATTTGTTATTTAAAAAAAATATATATTCAGTAGATAAGCAGCCACAGCAATGACTACATGCCAATATCGGCCTGCCACATTGATTTGATGAGAAGAAAAGTGAGTGAATTGTATTATACACTTCTGTAGTCATTTGAAGTGACTCAGACGGAGCTTCCTCATAACTTGGACAAAGCTAAATCAGGATTTTTAGAAGAAATTTGCTAGTCTATCTAGTCCAATGCTAAGCTTGTGCAAAGTCCACCTCTCTCTATTCACGGCCTGTGGCTGAAACAACATTTTATTATTAAACAGCATAAACAATTTTGTTTTGTTGTACCTGAACTGTACAGTAATAAATATTCTTATTTGTGAAGTCAAACTGAGAAGAAAACATAATTACAACCCAGAATAAATCAGACTGATCATTCCAATACTCAGACTTAAGCATTAAAAACAAAAAAAGAAGTGGTCAGAACAAAGCCAAGCTCCACAAATCCAAACTGAAAATAAAGCTGCGGATATCACAGTTGTTATTATCAGTAAGCCACATACATGCAGTTCAAAGAAAGAATCCACAAGCATTCTTTCAAAGTACAGGCTAATCCATCCAATTTTCTATGCCAGTAGAAGCAAAGTTCCTCTTTTTAAGGAAACAATTACAAATGAAAACACCTGTTCTGAACAACTGCCAGGCAGTAGAGGGCAGTGTTATGTACACGCCAACCAGACAGGGGATATCAACTGTGTGGAAGATGCAGAAGTCATAAAAATCTTTTTTTTTTTAAAAATACTGTTTTCTGATAAATGGGTACAGAATCTTGTTTGAGATTAACCTCGAGTACTTCTTTTACTGTCTGATCTGTTAGGAATGTTGTGGGTTCTCCTTACAAAAAAAAATATTAAAATCAATCCTATCCACTTCTAAACAAACTAGACATGGAGCTCATTAAGAAAGTTTTTTCACATTGCTTTCCCAATAAGAAGTGTGGGAAATCACACTGATCGTTGGGTTTAGACAAGCAACCAAAAAACAATTCAGGCAAACACAAATGCTAACCTGTATAGTGAAATGCGCCATGATCTGTTTGTGAAACAATCAAAATATTACTTTTTAAAAAGAGATTTACATTTTTCAAACATAAGGAAACATCTACCATAAGCAAACCACTGTATCACAGTAATCAACAGTACAACTGGCATGCATTCACCTCATGAATTCAGGGTGTAATCAGCAGCACAAAGATGAGTCATCAGATAAGACATATTCTGCTTCACTAATAGTAATGAATTTAAACCTAATTAGATAAAAAAAATGGTGCTATCCATACCAGGTCCTGTTTCTCCTGCATAGCTATTTCTTCAGAAATTATTTGTCTGAGAGAAACTTTCTGAATCTGAGCATTCCAGTGATCCATAAAAGGAAAGACATCTGATGTTGCTGTTTCTTTAGTCTGTATGTCATTAGATGAGCCCGAAACCCAGCCCATTTTTTTCTTCTGTGTTTTACTGTCTACATTCTGAGAAAACAGCACTTCTGAATCATCTGTATCTATCTGTTGAATCACAGGAGGACCTTCAAAAGTAATAAAAATAAAACAATTATTAGCTTATTTGTACAAGCAAACCCAAAATCATTGAGGTAAGTTTTTCAACCCAGATGCTTTGTGTTTTGTTAAAATGATACTATTGATGCTAAAACAGAAAACACCACATTGTTTTCACCTTCCTCACTTCCATTTCTCAAAGGCAGTCTGATCATCTTCATTTATTTTGTAAATCAAAAGCAAACCGATCAAATTCTCTCATCAAACCTTACAGCTGTAAACTATCTTGCACATACCTTAAGCAGGGAGGTTTAATTTATAAGAGAATTATCAACTCATATGTTTACATGTATATCTCCCTTTCCTCTACAACTGAAGGACAGATGCTTAACAGTCTGGTTTTACACTTCTAGGAGTTAATGCTAACAGCACTGGTTTGGTCATCGGAGAGGATCATTTGCACCCACAATGCAATCCAAATCTTCACCCAAGTTCCCTGCAAGAGTAGTAGGGTTCTGCCACAGAGAGACTTTTCTTCTGGGAGCTGAATGAAAACTAGATTGCTTGAGACTTTAACGCTTCTTGAACAAGGACATACATCCTCTTGCTACAATCAATTGCTCTGACACCACCATGTGAATGTTGCATACCTGACCTCCTTCCTTCACCTGCAGAAATCTTGTTCTGCTGATAACTCTCTCGCCACACCTTTTCCTGCCACAAAGATTATAGAAGTTCTACCAAACAGCTGTCTGATCCAGCCAGAGCTTCTCTTTAAGCTCTCTAAAGTACACAAAATTATAAGCTTTGTGCTTCCATCTACCTGGGACTAGTGATTCTACTTAAAATTAACTTATTTTTTCCTCCATACGAAAATGGTAAATGTAACCGAAGGCAATTAATAAAAGCTTATCTTAATAAATAAATCCCTTGGTTTTAAGTAGACAGAATATTTACAACATTACTGAAGTTTCAAAGATTTAAGTATTTTTATGAGAATTAAGTAGTTTTGTAATTATGAGAAATACAGAACATACCTTCTGCAGACAACTTACATGATTGATCTGTCCTCTGACGCTTCTAAATAAAAATAGTAAAACCATGAACGTAAGCTATAAATTTTGCAGTGAAACTTAGCAAGTTCTAAGTTCTAAGTAAACCAGCTTCAAAATAATTCAGTATTTCTCAAAGACTGGATTTTTTAAAATAAATATGTTTTAGAAAAATAATTACAAAGCGAAGTTTAAAAGATAGAACTATCTTTCTGAGAACACAAACAGAAGAAACATGCCCCACTGCTAAGATTTCACAACCTTAAGGAAATAAACCAAACAAGTTTTCCCCAAAAGCATTATGAGTTTCACAAGGTTAAGAAGGAGCTCTTCTAAATTAACATACACGGAGATGTTTTGTACATATAACTACTCATCAAAGAACCCTCCTCACATGTCAAAAAGCCATTAATAATTTTTGGCCAGCAGATTTTTTCATGGTCTTGTAGTAAAATTGTGTATTATGATCCTTCTTTTTTAAGGATCTTGGTTTTGTGATGAGGCACTCATGACATGCATTCTCTTCACCCCTTGAATTGTCTTTTAACTGCGTTGATTATGACATGCTGATGTACACCACATATTTTACAAACTACTACTGTATTTTATTATTCTTCTCACAAAGATAAGAAGCATCTTACACATTTAGATCAGCACATAAGGAGACAAATGGTCTGACAAAGCACAAGTGTGCCATACCATATCATAAGCAAGAAATGTACTAACCAGAATAGATTCTTTCCATTTTTCATGAATCACTCTTGCCAAATTCAGATCAATATGAACCACACAGTCCTCAACGGTTAGTGATCCTTATGGAAGAAAGAAAATTTATTCATTAATTGCTTTTTTTATAGAATGCTTCAAAGTACAGTATCCTGGACTTATTAATTTGAATTCTGGAGATTCTGCACAAATTTTCACACCTGAAAAAAGTGTCAGCAACTGCCAGGTTGGAAAAAAAAAAAAAAACAAAAAACCAAACACAAACAAACAAACAAAAAAAAAAAAGCATTCCACACAGAATTTATTATCCAGTGTTCAAAACTCAAGAAGGGTAAGAAAAAACAAGTTAACAGTAGTTGTGTCTTGTTGAAATATGACTACCTGAACAACTACTTCCTTCTTTTTTCCAGAATCTTCTAGAATTAGAGCAAAGCCACTGTTAATTTACAAGCAGAGTTTTGTTCATGAAACTGTGATTCCCCCTATTCCACAGGCAACTGCTTTTATGTAACACAACATGCTCACCACTGCCCAGTCACAGCCCTCCTTCCTAACACACAAACTCAGAGACACATACTTCAAGTATCCCCTCTAACTAAAGAAAACAGCAGGATTATCATGGTATCATATGATACTTTTTTTTCCCTAAAAGATCTGTCTGATATTGTTTCTCACCCTTTCCAAAATAAAACTGCAAGTAGTACACATGTATCAAATAAAGAGGACGGGCATATTTCAGACACAATAAAACACCCTTCTGCTATCAAAACCAAGTAATTTTTTTTGGAGGACGTAGGCATGAAAGGCAAAGAGGTCAGCAGTCAAGCCCACCAATAAATTGGGTATCCAGAGTTTCACATCAACTAATCATCAGAAGAGAAGAGAAAAAAGGAAAAAAAAAAAAACAAACCAAACAAAAACGCCACACCAAGCTATATATTCCTTGTGTGTTCTTTTCTTCCTTTTTCTGTCAGTCTTTAACTTTTGTGACACACGTTCAAGCTGCTTATGGCTTCCTTCATCATAGTGTCTCACCAGACTACTCTGTTTTCATCTTTGAAGTACAGACGCTCTTTATCTTATCTCTAAACCATTCATCTTCTCTTTCCCCAATTTTACTTGTGCCTAAAGCTTTGTCTTTTCCTAACCAGTCATAATTTGCATCTTCCTCATCATCTTAATATTCCTTCAGAGTTTGAGTATCGGCTCAAAGGCCTTTTTGTTCAAAATGCAAATAAGCAAATACATTTTCTTATGCTTTTAAAGTACATGTATACACACAAAGATAAAGGCAGAAGGTAGCAGTACTGCATTTGTATTTTTTTCACACTTAATTCAGTTCCATTTTTGGATTAACAAGAGTATCACAAGGAATTGTGCAAAACTGTTCCCTAAAAATCAAGCAGCAGAAGAAGAAAAAAAACCAAAACAACACAGATATAATTATGCTCATACCTGCATCAATGCCAACAGGACCAAATATTTCTTTCAACTGGAACGCCAGCTCAGGAGCTAATCTTAGTTCTAGGCAATCTATATTGAAGGCTGCACGTGATGCCGGTACTGGGTTTTGCATCTTGGCTTTAGTTTTATCCCCACTTGGAGCTTCAATCTCTTCTTTACAACCAATTTCCCTGGAACTCCCCCAGGTTTCTTTATCTGTCTGCAGTTCTTTATCGCTCCTGGAGCCCATTAGAGGTGCATGATCCATTCCCAGTAATGAAGCAGTCACTTTGGAATTCTCTGCATTGCTTTCTGAAAGGTTACTGTCACTTTTGCTATTTAATTCAAATTTCAAATCAGTCGATGCTGCATTAGGACCATGAGGCAAAGTTATGGGTATACATAAACCTGCATCAAGATGTGGAACTGATGGGTTATTTATAGCTTCTTCATCAGGACTCTCAGACTCTACCTTCTGCCTTCCTGAAATGGATGGCTCAATGTTACCTGCTGCTGAGCCACCTGCATCAGTTCTAGGGGCTGCATCTCCAGGATTTATCAGTTCTGCTGAATCATTCAATGAGGTAGCAGTCAACAAGCCCGACACATCAGCATCTGTCACAGCTGCCTCAGTAGTCCTACTTTCTGCAATGTTGATCAATGAGTTCTTGTCTTCTGAAGGCTCAGAGATCTCACCAGCCCCAGTTAATTGTGGTGTTTGTTGACAGTCTTTGAGATTCTCACTGTAGTTTGCACTTGCCTTGAAATCGAGGTCTGCAACAACTGGCTCAGCTTCTCTTACTTGAAAGCATTCCATGTCAATGTCTTTGTGCAACTTTTCATCAGAGTCTAACAGCAGACCTGTGGCCCAGTCTATGTCTCTGTTACATCTTTCATAAAGATCTTTCAGAGCTTCAAATGAAACAGACTCAAAGAGCTTACACAGCATATTTAGCTTTTCAGACTCATCAATACTGGTAAGTTCACTTTCTTCCACAAATGTACTTTTATCATACATAACTCGATAAGGTATTTTTTCCTGAAAATCTGAGGCATTATCTACATCTTTGGGTTTGAAGCCATCTAGTCTGCCATGCAACACTTTGGTAGTCTCAGGAAAAAGCATTTTCTTTTCTAATCTCCACAGGAGAGCAAAGTCCTGTGATTCAGTCTGTGAATAGCTACTTTTCTGTCTACATGAGCATGTGTCATATTTCTCTTGGGCTGTGTTAAGCACAGACAAGTGTTCCTCTTCTTTGGGATGGGGCAAACTGCTGTTTGTAAAAGTGAGGGCTAATTTGTGATGTTTCTTCATTCTCTTATTTTGCTGGGTTTTTTTCTCAACTACTGTTTCACTAGCTACTGTTTCGGCTTGGTGCACATGCAAACTCTGTGTATCCGGTTCCTCTGCAGCGTTCACACGGGTCCCACAAAGCACATCTACGGTCTCAAGAGCATTTCTATTAATGTCACTCTCAGTTTTTGTACCTTCATCAGACTGATTTGGACTCGTCTTTCTTGGTCTCCTTGATCTTTGTTGTCTCTGTTCCAGAGAGCCCGAGACAGGCCAATACCCTACCATTTGCAATTCTGACATAACTTTATCACAACTATCAGAGGAACAGCTAGAGGCCACATTTTCTTCCTCACGTCCTTTTTCAACAGTATCAGTCCCAGGCAGGCCCACTCGCTCTTTACCTAACCCAGGATGGTGCTGACTAGAAGCGTTACCTTCCACATCATTCTTCAGAGAAGATTTTTCTAGTCTTCTTGCTCTTTTGACTCGCTGTCCCATTGTCTGTTCTATGGGCCAATCACCCAGAAAGTTTAGTAGTTCTTGTTTTCCAGACATGTCAAAAGCTGAACTGCTTGGTTCCACTGCATTACTGCTTTGTGCTGATTTTGGTTCCGTATGTATTTCGCCAGATTGTTCACCTTCAGTTTGGACTCTGAGAATGTCGGTATCACTGTGTTCCTCAAGTCCCCCTGTATGCAAGCACACAGTCTCTTCACTCATGGCCACATCAGCCTCATCCATTTTGGTTTCAGTATTTTTTTCTGGTTTTTCTTCCTTCTCTTCTTTCTTCTCCAAGGGCAGTTCTTTTTCTAAACAATCTGATAAATAAACATCCAAGTCATCTTGAACAGTGCTGTTCTCAGAATTGTGCTCCACTGAGTTACTTTCCATTTCTTTTTCCTCTTTCTGAAAATGTTTAGGATCATGGCTACTTTCTAGTGTTAGAGAAGTACTAGGAAAAGTTTTGTCATCTTCAGCTAGAGCAAGAGGTTCCACATCAGAAGCAAGAGGTTTTTCTTCGTTTACATCAGAATGTGTCTCTCTCTTTCTGAAAGACAAATGGGAATGGAAAGGTAAACCCATTTCAAACCTTCTTTAAGCACCACATTTTTAATTTTGGCTTGGCAGTTTATTATTTTTCAAATTACAGATGAGAAACCACCTTTTAGGAAACTAAGCATCCAGCTGGAGCACTCTAGTGAGAAGAAAACAAATTTATGACAATTTAACCCTAACCTCAGCACTCCTTTACAAAAAAAGAAGGAACTAAGAGAAGCAGAACTTTTCCTGGTAAGGATCCCTTTTTTACTTCAGCATGGGGCTAGGAATACTCAAGAACTCTATTTTCCACCATTCCCAGCATTCAGCTATGTACTGAAGCACTCTGATGCCAGACATTTCCTCCTTCAGATCAGAAAGCTGGTAAATGTGCTTTTTACTTAGTTACTGTTGCTCTCTCCTGATAACTTCTAGACTTATTGTAGCATTGAGCTAACTAGGAGAGGACAGGCTTTTTCTTGTTACACCATTTTTTACAATCAACTACATTCCATCAGTGCCCACTTCATTTCAATCAATTTACACATGCCAAACCCAAATGAAATAACTACAATAAAATCAGATTTCCTATGCCATATTATAATGCATATACAACGTTATTCAGATTAGCCACTACAAAACAGTTGTGTATACAACAAAAAAAGCACCAGAAAGTTGACTAGATCCTCCGACTGCTCATTTCTAGGAATCCTGACATTCTTAAAAATTAAGACTATGTAGTGTATTTCTTTTTATACTTCAACAGCATTATCCAGGCTCCATTGCTATGAAGTGTTAATTTTTAGCCTTTTTCCAGACTACAAAGCTAGTGAAACAAATCTAACCTATGGTTTTCCTCCTGACAAAGATCTTCAGTCCAGTCAGCAGCTTCCGATTTGTCTGGGACTGAAGAATCCAATATTGAACTAACAGTAAGGCAGCGTTCGTATCGTTCCAACATTCTTTTGATCTTTTCTTTAGATACACCATGAATGTTTCGTCTGTGAATTAAAAAAAAAAAAAAAAGAACATTGAAAAACTAAAATTTCAGATCTATATATCACAATGAGAGAAGACAGTAATTTAATAATAATTTCATGACACTAAGTTTACAGCAAGACTAACCAGAGAATTCAGGGGCCCAGGGCAAAAGCTGTAAAGCAGCAAGTCTTTACCAGTGCACTACAGCATTCCAAACAAGATATCTCAGAAAAATTGCTGCTCCACTCGACTTCTCCATCCCACCACGTAGCCCTGTTCTGCAATAAGATGTTTTGCTTAATACTAAAATCTAAACCTCTACCAATAATGCATCTTCTTCAAATAAGTACCAGAAACACACCGCATCAGATCCTGACAATAACGCTGGATATCAAACTGGATATAGAAGATTTCTGAATTCAGTCATCCGTCTCTGGCTTTGCTAAACTAAGCACTCCTTGAACTTTGAGAAAACATGTTCACCTATTATTTCAGATACCTTTTGGCTGCAAATTGTTACTGACTCAGTTAAATACCAACCAGCAAAGTGCTCCGTAGCAGTTCCACCTAGAACAAGTGAATTCCACAAAGGTTTGCAAAACAGAAATTGAAGGTACAGGAGAAAGTGTTTAAGTTCTATTTTAGGAAAGAAAACAATCTTCCTTACCTGACTTAAAAAGTGACCAACCTTAAGCTAAGCATACAAATTCAGACAACAATAGATAATATAAAATCGAAAAATAACTTACTTTGAAAGGGACCTCTGTAGGTCATGTAGTCCAAACTCCTACTCAGAGGAAATACAGCTAGATCAGCTTGCCCAGAGCTTTGTCTTGTCAAATTTTTAACATCCTCAGTGACTGAAAGTCTATAAACTCTCTGGACAAACTCAGTGCCTGACCACCCTCCAAGTACATTTTGGGTTTGGTTTTTTTTCTTCTATGTAGTCAAAATTTCTGAAGTTCCAGCTTGCTTATCTTTTTGTGGTCCTATCTCTGCACAATCCTCAGAAGACACCTTTTTAATCTTCTCTGTAAGCTCCCAAAAGGTAGCTGAAGACAACAATATGATCCTTTCTTAACGTTCTTTCTTAAGGCTGAACAAACCATTCTTGCTTAATTCAGTATCATCTGCAAATATGCTGAGAACACACTCTGTCCCAACTTCCCTAGTCATAAAAGGGGTATTAAAGAGTAGTGACCCCAGTATTCATCCTAAAGGGACCACATGGGTTTGTCCCTCTCAGGCCATCAGGTGCTGATTGCCTTAAACTCAGTGGCAGCAGAAACATTTAAAGTAAGGCAACAGAACAGCAGGATGCAAAACCAGCACCAACCAGACAACATTTCTGCAACTTCAGGAACAGAAGGGAGCAGGCACTGTACCTTAAGTGCACAAGAACTGCAGTCATTAAACCATTATATAATATCTGTTGCTAATATTATCTTTCGTACGTAATTTGAAAAAAGTGATAGAAAAAAAAAAAACCCTTAATACATATAAAATCCCACAACTGTAAATATTGTAGGAAAAAAGTATTAAGAAGCTACTTATTATGGCAAAAAATCTTGATTTATTATCTTCCCAGTTCACCAGTCACTGTACTAAGCAATATCTTTTTTAAAATCATAGTTCATAGACTGCAAAAGATATACAATCAAATATGAAATTTTCCTTTATATGCTTACCTTTCAAGTTCTTTTGGTTTAAACTTCCACCAAGTGTCTGGTTCTCGGAACATTACTTTGTATTTGAACTGCTGAGCCTGAATAAAATAGGTATAAAACAAAAAAAGCAATATCACCCATTTCTTATTTCTATGAAGAAGTACAAATACAGCCTGCTTCTTTAAAGATATTTTCTGTATTTTTCAAAACCAGTTAAGCATTTGGAATAACATACTTTTGTTCAGTGTTTCACTTCTGGTTATACAAATGGAGATTTTTAAGAACATGTACATGCATCTCTTGCTGTAAAAATAGATCATGTGCCACAATCATCATTTTATCACTATTTTATATCATCCCTATAAACATTCTAATACTGAGACAAGACTGCAGAACAACTCTTCTTTCTAGGTATAGTACACACATACCCACAGCCTGTCCAAGACCAAGAAAAGTTCATTGTTTACATTCAGAGCTGACCAGATACAAGCCAATTCCAAAACAACTCAATTAAATTAAGACAGATATTGTGGGCAGCCTTCCTGCTACCTGAGAATCTTGAGCATGCTGCAAGTAAATAGTCCCCAAACGGTTTAGTCTAATCACAACAGAAAAGGACTTCAAAGTCTATTCAGAAGCAGCACTGTGAAGAACTGTGCCGCTTCTCCTTGTTCTCCTTCTCACTTGTTTTCAAAAAAAATCACCTTAACAAACACTGCGTTTCCTGGAAAAACTTCTGTTGTATCTTTATTTCAGTATACAGCAAAATCAAGAACATAATTTATGAAAGAATTGTTAATCTGATAATTGTAAATAAATGCAAGAATAAAAAAATAAACCTTTTATTAATAAAAATAATCTTAAGTCCCACTGTTCACTAATCTATTATAACATGCAGCGTACGGAGAGTATCAGTTCAAAAGCTGTCAGTTCCACAGACTACACTCTCCAATGTGTTTCTATACCATGGTAGGAGAAATCCCAGATCTACTTTATAATATTTCTTCCAATATATTATTTCTGTTAATCAAACCCAATTTTATAAAATAATGTAGTTCTGCAAGCACAAAAAATTATTAAACTACCATACAAAATGTCACATGACCAACAGCAAAATAAGAGCTAGAGTCTAAAAGTGCTGATGCCTATTGAGAAACAATTAAGTGAAACAGTGAGAAGTTCCAGAAAAGTGGAGTATGAGAAATCTCTGGAAGAGCTCACCAAGTTATTTAAATGATTAAAGATAATTTTGCAAGTTAAATGTAGATTGCATTTATACAGTACTAAATAAAAGCTGGTCACTTTAAATCACTAAAAGCATGAGTATATTATTTTGATTACAACCCTTCAATATAAAGTTATAAAATAAATCTGCATAGCTTCAAACAAGCTAGCAACATTTGCTAGCTGTAGCCCTCCAGCTAATCAGCTGGTACCTGCCTCTAGGTTATATTTAGGATGAAACTACGATGAAGCTTCCAAGTTTCATGGAGCATCAAACACCCGTCTGATTAAGTAGCGATGATTATATTTTAAAAGTAGTTTAGAATTTTACTGATCATATAAGAGAGGTACAGAATTCAGTTTCCTCAATGGTATTTAATTTCGCTCCCAAGCGCAAAGCACTTGGCTCTGCCACCTGGAAACAAGGCCAGGCCAATACTCAGATGCGCACAGAATATAACACCGAGTAAGACGATTCCATTACACTTTTCTTTGACTCCAAACTTCCTTGTAGAATAACAGCTAAACCGAGAAAGACAATCACATTTAAAAACATATGCTGTTGCCACACTGGTGAATAATCCCTTTTCACATCAATTAAATTGTAATACTAACCAAAGTAACATAGGGCTTCATCTCCCATGCTTGTATGTTTGTGTTGTCTATTATTATAGGAGAGATTCTCATTTCAAATGCTTCCTTGGCTGAAAGATACGTGTGCAAGAGAATGTGATACAGTTAATTTTTTTCCTAATAGGGTGTACATGTAACATTTATGCTAATTCTCTAAATTTGTATTTATTTTATTTTTTAAGTAGGCAATCCATAATGATTAACCACTGCATAAAGAACTCTTGCCACAGCTTGATCTGTTTCAGGGCCCTCTTTTATTTCAGAAATCCCACCCTCACATGTAAAGCTACTGAGACATGGCATTATTCTTTTGTATTAACATATGTATGACAATCAAGGAATGAAAATGCAGACGTAAAATGCACCAAGATGACTAATCAATGAGTAAATTAAACTAAAAAAAAACCTACATGATCACCTTAAAGTGGACTTCTTTGTTGCATACAAAATTCTTGGCTTATAACAGTCTTAAGATTAGTCCACTCTGTAAACTGTATAAAATATGAAAAAATCAAAACAATTATTGTAATTTAAATACACAGTAATGAAATGTTCAGAATCACTAGCTTTGAGAAACATCACCATGTTTTTGTAGCTATGTTACAATGCGTCTGAACAAAGTTATCATTCAATTACATATTGTTTATTAACTCATTTCCCCGCTGATTAGAAAAGTGACAGCAGAAAAGTGATCATGGTTGAAATTTAGCAAATAAAAGTTTAAAGAAATTCATTCTATGGTGGGCTTAGCAAAAGCCACTATCAAAAAATACACCAATTATGGAAAAAATACATAATTTATTCTGTCTTGCTCTCATAATTTTGTTCTAAGTTTGCCAAGAACTTAGTGCTCAAGAGAAAAAAATAATCAAGAGCAGGAAAATAACTTTATTTATACCAACATCCTCATTGCCTATTGCATATGCATATATAGGGGCTCATCTCTGAAGAAATATTTCTGGGAGATGGTACAGATTACCACTCCGGAAATGGGACACAACCCAAAATACATACCGTGACAAAATCTGACAAAACAATCTTTTGACAAAGACACTGGCATTTTTAATTGCAAAAGGCACAATGGACAGATGATTTCTGAGTTTGTGCTCGTATTCTACTACCACACACATATTAAAAGAATACTTCTATGATGAGATAAATGCTTGTCCTGTGACACAGGTATTACAAGACAGGCAGCTTTTTAAACAGCACACAAGCACTGAACTGCAAACAAGCAAATTACTCCCTTATTTATTTCTCACCTCGTTTCCTGTTCCAGTCATGTGCTTCCCCTAAGCAATCAGGATCATAATGGTATTGTCCATTTTTACAGAAGTAATCATCAGTACTAAGAATAATTCCACCTGGGTTATCCTCAAGCAAAGTCCTGTGAAAGACCAAGAAGTAAATAGCTTTTTCCCCTTCTACCCTCCAGCCCTGATATCTACTGCCATACATATCTGTATTTAGTTTCTTGCATAAAACCAAGATTATTCAGAGTGGAAGCAGCAAATTTAGGTAAGGGGGGGAAAAATATTAAAGAAATTGAAAAAAAAAAAAAATCACCATCCATGCAAAGATAATCCATGCAAAAATATAAGTTTCCTCCTGTTTCCAAATGCTGAGGGTATCTAGGGGAAAAGAACTGGCAGAGGTTTCATGTCAAAACAAGGGAGGTATTTTTCCATCTACATCTAGTGATGCACTCTCACACTGATGAATACACATACAGTATGAACCACACCAAATATTTCAGGTGCCTGCTAAAGGAGTCTAAACTTAATCTAGACTTTTTGAGAGTTAGAAGAGAAATCAAGAATTCAACCCAGGAAGGTACTGCTTACACAAAAGAATTCCAACAGTGGAAGGGAAACTTCTGCCTAAAAAGAGCTGTCCTATTTCCATCGATGATATTGGAAGGAAACACCCAAAATGAACAGCAGAAGAACGCAGCAGACCTAATACTGCTGCAGTGTTCCTCTGCTGACATAAGGTCCTTTGGCCAGTGACAGAAGTTAAGGTAATCCTTCCTATTTCAATTTTCACTAGACATCAAGGAGCTGCGAGCAACTCAGTTCTCTGCAATTGCTATTACTCATCTTGCTGCACGTACCATGTATCTAGCAATTAGGGTATAAGCATAACTATTTACAAATGTCAGAAAATTATCTCTGCCTGCACTAAATCCTATACACAGTTAAGCAATTTCTTTTAGAAGCTCACAATATAGATGTTCTACCTTGCCAAATATGATTTTCCTGATCCTGGAACACCTCTGAGAAGAACAAGTACTTGACCTATAAGGTGCATCTTTTTTCTCATCATGTGATAAACAGGTGGCTGCTGTGCTTGCGAGAGGTTCAATTTTGAGTTTCTATCTTGATTTTCCCATACCTTCAGAGAAGGGTTGCTATCCCAGGCATTTGAAACCACTGGAGAGGGAAAAAAAAGTCCTTTTTCCAAAATCCTGTAGTGTGAAACAGATCTCCACTGCCCTGGACTGAGAGCCACAGGAGTTACAAAGCTGTGACTTCCACTGGATGGATAAAACACAGGAGCCATGAGATTCCAGTGCTGTTGACAGGATGGTGTAGAACAATTTAAGTCACCACCCTGCTGAGTTTGCTGAAAATCTGCAGGTTTTGGTGTTTTGAAGCTGGATGTTTCATGAGAGACACATGCTTCTGGAAGACAAGTGCTCTGGTGGCTATTAATGACAGTCACTTCCTCTTCGAGCTCTTCTAGACACCCTGAATTAGGACTTCCAGTGACAGCTACTGCAAGTTCTGGAGAGCTTTGGAAGGATTCACCAGAAGCAACATTCAGACTTGTCTGATCCAAAACAGTATCTTGCGGCTGTTCAGAATTTCCACATGATACTTCTGCATTCAATTGTTTACAGACTTCTGAAGCTCCATCATGCTGAAAATGTATTTCTGACAAATCAGAATCTTCCAATACCTGTGCAAAAGTGTCTGGTGCAGCTGGTGAGCTCGTCTGTATGCTCAGCTGACTCACTGGTGGCTGAGGACAGCAAAAGTTTTCTAAAAGGTCATTATTCGGCCCTGTTTGCTGTGGAAAAAGTAGGACATCACAAGCTGAATCAGATTTTTCCCACTCAGGAAATTCATTGAAGCCATCATGTTCGACAGAGTGATCACATACTACTTGGTCATTTGCAGAATTAGGCAATTCATCACTCAAACTGTATCTTTGAAAAGCAGTTTCTATTAAGGTATCCAGTTCTTCAGTCAGCTGCACATCAGGTGATAGCACCTTTTCTTGTTCTTCTTCAGAATTACTTTGTTCTGCAGCACTTTCACCCATTCTTTCATTTGGAACAGATCTTTGCTGATGAACAAGAGCTAGTGGTGATGCTACTGAATCAAAACCCAAGTTTTTTGATGATGCTACTCCTTTGGCATGGGTGGACAGCTCTAGCAGATAATCCATAGCTTTTTCTACTGTTGAATAAGGTAAGGAGAATAAAGCACAGTCAGCTGAACAAACACAAGCTGATGTGACATACACACAACAACTAAAGAGACAACCAAGACAATTCACAAATTCATGTTTTAACACATACCTGCAACTACCTTGATATGTTTCTCATTAGAGGTAAAGGCAGAACTCAATACAGGCATATTGTAAAATAACAACCTAATAAGCATAGAAATTACTAAGGAAATATCTAAAGTTATTAATTTTAACTGGAAAAAAAAACAGAACTGGTTAAATGGATACTAATTTCTAGCCTATGTCATATAGGCAAACTAGTATAAAATGAACTGAGAAACACTACTGAGGACTAACGAGATACAAGTATGCAAAATATGTTTTTACTAGGCCCAGTTTAAAACGTCATACTTAATATTAGTCTGAAAAATCCAGTATCTGCATTATTTCTTCATAAAGCCACTAAATGGAGGGGAGGTTGCCTGCAATCAACATGAACAAAACGAAAACCTGGCATAAATATCATCTGAGCCCTAAAGCTAAGCTTTTGTTTCCTGAAAAACAGTGTAGCAAAAAGTCTAAGTCCATTGAAGTGCAACTCCTTCTGCAAATACGTTAAATAAAATCTCCTTGTCCTTCAATCTTCTCTACTATTTGAGAGCAACTTATTACTCATATGAAAAGATGCTAATCTTTCAATTTTTAAATTATTGTTAATAGTACAATCTAATAATAAACTCCACATATTTACTGAATTCTCCAATAAGTTTGTAGATAAATGTGTTATTTTGATAAAAGTAAATCTCATTATGAGTTCAAAGCATGAATCAGTAATTCAATTTCCATTTCAAAAGGAATAACAATCATAGCAACAAACATGAGAGTTATAAACTCCATACAATTTAAGTATGGCAAAAAGAGCAACAAAAGCAGTCCTTTCAATGGCTACCTAGCTTTCATACATATAAAAATATACCTTCTTTGGAAATTGCCTTAAAAAAAACTCAACTAATCACATCTGATCAGGAATGTAGACCAATTAAAAATGCTCTATATGTGACATTTTCCTGTTAAATAACTCCTCATATGTTGCTACCCACCACCTCATCCATCACTTTTATTATAAATGAACGAACTCGTATATAGAAGAATTTCAAAGCCACAAAAGCATGGGAACGACTGGGCACAGACATGAAGATCGTCTGCCAGGAAAAGTGGGTATGTAGCTTGGCAGAACACAGGCAGAGAAACACAGTCCAAGCAACGCTGCAGAGAATTCAACATGACAAACAGAATTTACCCTGCAAAAACTAATCCTCAGTGGAGATGACAGGATGACAGTGCAAAATACAAAGTAAAAGAAAATCTCAATTCAAGTATTTAAGGAAAACCAAACTCTGCCAGGACCACATACCGTGTATCATTGTCTAAAAAAAAAAGTGATTTGCAACATGAAATACCCCTCCTGCAGAAACAGTTTATGCATCTAGTAGATATGACACAGAAACTAATTGGATAAAACAGCTTCTCCTCACAACTCTACAACTGCCTGCTCTGTGTCACAAAGCAAGCCACTTAACTGCACCTCCATTTATGGAGCACATTGGTACCGCAAATTACCAGCCTCAGAGAAACATCGTCAAACTTGGAGAATCTTGCATGGGAAGACCTATAAAATTTCAAAATATTATGACTCACCTACTCATTAAAAACCAAACTCACAAATACGCTTGCAACACCCACACCAACTTCTGGAGTCACCCTAGTTAAGAGCTGCCTGCATATGGAACAAAACTGTAATGCCAACTGTACATTATTTACCTTTAAAATCACATTCAGACAGAACCATATAAACCACACTAGGATCTAGGTCAGAAAACATCTCTGACATGCTGTTGAAGAGCTCTTCTTTATTGACACTACGCACTGCTAGTAATGCTGAGTGGCCTGGGTCCCCTTGGAATATACCAAAAGCGGTTCTGTCAGAATTGCCATTCTTCCGTGAAGGACTCCCACCAGTCTTCCTTCTCCGTGGCATTTTATTTTCTAAAAAAAATAGCTTGCTTTTTGTTTTAGTTTCTTCACATGAGGCTGACACCACCAAGCTCAGAAATCACAGAAGCGCCTCTCGTAACTGGGATATGCATAACAGAAATAGCAGACCTGAAAAAACAGAACAGAGACATTTTAATAAAATACAGTCACATTTCCATGTGTCCTATTCAGACAGCTAAAAGATAATAAAAAAAAAACATCCACATCCAGGAAAGCATTTTCTAGAAGGATGTCTTTCTTCTTTTCAAATGGCTGACAGCTAAATAGCAGCCTTATTTTCCAACTAACTGGGTACTGAATCTACGCTTGGAGGAGAGAACAAATAAAATGGAGTTTAAAAGAAAAATCCAGAAGAGTAAAGGAAGCAAAGCAAGGCGGTCAGTTCAAATATTCCTCTGCCAACATCTACCGATGACCAGTTAACATTATAGAACATTTACATTCTACTAAAATTCACAAACTTTACTCCTCTTACAAAAGTACCAGAAAATATAAGAGACATGTCCAAATCTTCCAGAAGTCCTTCATGACCTCCTGCCCCCCAGCCCTTTTTTTTTTTTAACAAGTAAACATTTGGGATTCCTCAATGTTCAAACACTGACATAGATTTCCCAGAGGTTGTAGAGTCTCCAACCATGCAAGTTCTTAAAACCTGACGAACTGTGGCCCTGAACAACCTGCTTCAGGTTACTTCAGCTTGAGCACATGGGTTGAACCAGATGATATCCAGAAGTGCCTTCCAACCTCTGCCCGTGTGTTTTTTCTTTAATTATTACAAACATTTTATAGCTTTAAGTTGTAAAGCAAGAAGAGGCTTCTGTCCACAGCCCCACACTTCCACCATAAAGCTTTTGAATATGCCAAGTTAAAACATTATGGCATCTATAATAACTGCAATTACTGCATTAATCTTGTACAGAAAAGGAAAGCAATTATTAATTGAAGTAAAGCACAGAGTATGGTGTGATCTCGCTTTTTTCTTTACATCAAGTAACATCAAAGCTCTGTTGTGTTCCAGTGATGCTCATAATAAACCAATTTATAGTTTTTACAAATAATTATACCAAAGACTAGAAAACCTTAATAAGACTGAGCATCTTAATTTAATTACAGCAGAGTCACTATTTAGTGACAACTGTTACTGAGTAGGCCATAAAATACTTGTTTCTATATTAAGATTGTTTTGGCAGTGATGACCATGTACAGATAAATCAATGGCAGCACTTCCAAGTTCACTTAGTCCTTTCCTCACAGCATCATTGGCACACAAATCCCAGATGTCAGATCAGTGCTAGATCACAGCTCTCCTCCATTATTCTTTGGCAGTCCCTTCCAGCAACCAAGAGAAGTATAATTTATATGAGGGTAGACTGATATGTTCCCAAATCATAGAAATATATGTGGGGAGAAAACCAAACAAAACAACTTCAGGATCCCAGGAGGTTCCACCATATGTATATGGACCTTAGACATACAAATGAGACAGATGTCTGAAACAATGAAGAGATCAGGGAAGTCTGAAGTGTTCAGCAAGGAAAACAATACACAGGAGGAATCGGACTTCCAAAAATAAATGAGAGAAGAAGTGACAGCAGAAGATGTTAATTGACCAGACTAAGCTGGGGAAATTGCAACTGGTTTTTTCACTACACTTTTATTTTTTTTAATTCACCTTTCTGATTAGTCGTCTTCACACCATTCTTACTGCTACAAAAACATATTCAAGCAAGACAATTAATAAAAAAGAGTAGCAATAGCAAGCCATGTTTATCAGACTTTTATTTCTAACTGATTCATCCTCCAGCCAGTAAAACAGGTTGAGACCTAACTTCACCTAATGTGTCAGTGCTTAAAAAAAAAATGTGATTGCTCCTCCCTAAAACAGGTTCAGTGACAAAGAAAAAATCCTACAAGGGAGGAAGGTATTCACACACCTTGACTCTGCTGAACACAAAGTGTTCTGCCTAAAGTTTCTTGAAGTGTTGTCAATGTTTTAATCCAACTCTATAAAAACGATCAACCCTGTAATGACCTGATGCTGAAAAACACGGTCTTTTAAAAACCGACTGCCTTACTTCACTACAGGATGTTCCCTTCTCAATGCATTTCCTGCATTAGGCTGTGTATCCTACTATGTATTAGGATGCCTTACTCTAATGACCTAATAAAGCCACACACTTCAGCCTGTATGAATCTCAATTAGCGAATTTACACTGCATTTCTTCAGGATTATTGAGGCCCAGACTGTTTATCACAAATAATCACAGAAGGGAAAAGAAGGCAGAAGGGAAAAAGTCATCTGTCATTTCAGAAGTTACACCCAGGTCAAAATCCGGGTGACTCCCACTACTTCCACATCTGCTTAGGCAATTGTGCATTGTGGATGTGCACACATCCACATTTTGTCCCATCTCTCCACCTGTAGTCTTCGTAAAGTCATAGGAATTGTTAAACCTATCAAAAACATAGATCAGCGTTACCCAGAATTTCATTTATCATAAGGTATTTACTACAGTCAGTATCACAGACAGTTTGACAGCATCTCCTTTGTTTACCACAATATTTACAATGAATTTCCTGGACAGATTCCTGGGCGCTATCTTCTGTTGGTATTACCAAGCACAATAAAAGTCTATAAAAATAGATGCCCACCCACGTACAAAGTACGCTGTACTTTATTACATAAGAGATAACACAAACATGCTCAACTGAAAGAAAAAAAATTTCACTTGCTTTTAAAAGCACGTCCTGAAGTTTACAGAAGATTTTATCTGGGGACTTGCCTCTTCAGATATTCAAGTTTCTCTTTCTGAAAATCAGCTCACTATGAAAGCAGAAATAATTTTCAATAACCCAATAGTTAGACTTGCACGTCAGCTCTATTTATTGGTTCTGGATAGCATAATAATCATTCTGTAGTTTGCTGTGGGTGAGGAGTCTTACCCCTCCTCCGCCTCAGATGAAAATGGAGTTGTAATAACATAATGATCTAGAAGAGCAGAGCTGTGCTGAACACACTGAAAGGGAATTCTAGACAATTAGCCACAGGCTACAATATACTCAGAGGTTCGCTAGTCAGTTCTGCGTATGCTGTTCAATACACATCCAATTAAAACAAACAGCTGTTTCATTTCAGCACTGATAAAAAAACAATACTCCTGTGACAGTCTCAACTTCACCTTTAAAAACAAAGCAAAACAAAACCCACGAGCATCTCCTCACTCATAGTTCTTCAGCAATACACATCTCCTGACATTAAGGATCTCCTCCCAAACAAGCATACATACAAATATGTAAAATTATGAGAATTACCTTCCAAATTAAGCAATCTTACAAATAAAAGCCATATTAAGAAACCAGTGTTGTCTACAAAACAAGATTATTTTCAAACCCTACCAACCTGTAAGAGAAAAAGCAGACTTGTTGGGTCAGGGCACTTTAGCACCATTATCCTTCTAGCTGGCCAGAGTTTATTTCTGATGGCAGATTATGAACCTCAGCAAGTCCTGCTACCCCAAAGGAGCTGAATGGATGGGTGCACCACAGCTAATCTGTAGGCACAGACACATGTAGCCAGTGATCAACATCCGTGACAGGCAGACCAGGTAGTACAGAAAGAGGCAGGTACCAATGTAATCAGCCCAATACAACACATTTTTCTATTGTTTGACAGACAGAGCAATGAAGTGTAGAGAAGTAGCCAACCTGGCACAACAAGAGGATGGACCAAGATCTCAAGTCTCAATCCCAGCATCTCATTAACAACTTTCCACTTTCCTCTCCAGTGAAAGGAAAAATCAATCGCTTCAAACTAGTTCCAAGAATGTGTTTATAATTCCCTAGGAGATAGAATGAAAGATGACCAATGTTTCTAATAAATACAAAGTGTCTGTCAGTTATAGAAAAGGGTAAAAAAAATGCAAGATTTTTTTACCCTCTCCGTTTTTTTCACTTTAATACCTAAATTGATAAACTAATTTATGATCACTGCAGTCTTAAAAAACACATAAGGAAATTCTTCCATAAAACCTGGAGTCAATTTAAATCAACCGTACTTAATGCAAAGGAATTCCCTTACAGACACATGTCCCAAAATGTTCCATTTTATTTTTCATTAATACAATCACCCATAGAAGAAATTAATCCAAAATAGCAGGAGTATAATAGTCACCCTAGTCAGTCAGTCAGACTCCTCACACCAAGGGGGAAAAATGTAAAAAGAAGGAAACCTCACCACGCTCCACCACAGATAAAGTGAATTGTAACTTTAACTTAATTGTAACTTGTCCTTAAGGGGAAAAAATAAAATAAAATAAAAAAATCAAATCAAACAGTCCTTTCTTATGACACACAACAAAGAATTCAACACATTTAAACCATCCAAATGAAAATTGGAGAGGTGAGGGAGGGAGATATCTCCAAGACCCTCCAAAACCAAATCTGCTATTTTTAAAAGATCTAAGCTCTCATCTATGTTAGGAAGTAAGTCTTTAAAGGAATTAAACAACAACAACAAAAAAACAAAATGAAACAAAACAAACAAAAAAAAAACCACAAAACCAAAACAACCCAAACACACAACAACGTAAGGGCACAAATGCATTTTCTAAAATTAAGCTAAAAGGCACAAGGCATGTTTACACTGCGGCTACATTAAATTTGTCCAGGTAAACATCTTTTATTTATCATAGCAAAAGCCAGAACTTTCCCACTGCTTTCTAAGAACTGCTGTATATTGAAGAACTGCATTCTTACAAAACCAAACAGGAGCTACTGTAAAACAGTATTAGACACCATTTGAGCACACTAAAATTTTGGAAAAGCAACGTAACTCAGGCTTGAGACACACATTACTGTTTCATTCGCAGTGTAGCATGAAAATGTATATTCAGTTACTGAAAAAAGATCTCATTGAGGACTGTCATCTCATATATCTTTTACACTGAGATGTCTTCTTAGAAACCACATGTGGCAACTTGCATTTTCAAGATATGTCAAAATTCTTGAGTGGAGTGGACTGACTGCAAGTGCTACTACACATATAATCTCAAGTACAGTAAAAGAAGGAAACAGCATTCAAGAAGGGACAGGGCACACGTAATAAAGGAAGAAATATAGTAAGCTAAGAGTTAAATAGTTGATACCAGCAGAGTATTGACAAATCTCTTCAAATCAGAGATACTACATCAGGAAACAATCAGCAGTAAATGTAATTTTCAAAGTCATTATGCAAACTTATTTTTTAAGGAAACAGACAAGAAGAATAGTCTAACCACTATTCAAGGTTCGCTAAAAGCATTCAGCAGCATGGGACATTTCTGGTTTAACTCTGATTAAGTTAAAATGACAAATAAACTCTTAGTATTACTTCTCTTTCTTTTTTAAGGACAAAGAAAGTTTCCAGCCTTGACATAATATAACTTTCAACCAATATGACAAAAGCTGCTTAATTGTATGTATTCTTAAATTTCTCTGCTCAATTTAAATACATTAGCTCCCATATGAGTTTGGTGTTGAGGGTGGGGTGGTTTTTTTTTTTTTAGTTTTGGTTTACTTTTGGTTTTAGGGGTTTTTAAGGATTTTTTTTCGTTTCAAATGATATAAAATATTTATCATGTAATGTTCATTTGCTTTTTTTTGCTTTTAAAAAACACACACACATGTATATATGGAGACATGCTGGAGACCAAAAAAAAATTAAATCTATATTTCTAATTCAAATAAAATCATAATGGCATAGAACTTACATTTTCAGCTTTGCTGAGTTGCCCCACAGTAAGTCCCTTCTCATCTTCCCAAAACCACCGCTGATGGCACATTTAATAAAAATCTGCTGTTAAAAAATACAATGCACTCTTCTGTCAGGAAACCATACTTTCAAACATAAAAGTTAGACGTCAGCAGAAGTGGATGCTCTCTTCTGGCAAAGGAATAATCAGAACACAAATTAAAATTGCTATTTTGATCACAGACCACACAACTTTAAGCAGACTTTTAACACTGAGCAATACACATAGCTGTGGTTAACCTACTAAAAAACAATTAACACTTTACTGATAAAATACCCAACATGCCAAGTTGAGCTCAAATTTAACTTTTCCTAAGGGTAAGAATACCCATGTGATTTCAGTTACTGATTACTCATCTAAAAAAGCTGACTTACATCAGGTAAAGAAATAATAAATGGCAGCATAATAAGAATAAAAGTAAATTTCCTTACTTGTCATTCCACTTGGTTCTTCACCACAGTTCTCAACCATCTTGAAACGGTTTACATATCCATGCCTGTCAAGAAAAGATTTGTTCTATCATGGGGGGAATTACGCAAAGAAAACTCAGAACATCAAAATCAGAGTATTACTTACAGATACACCACTAACTATGCCCTAGCAATGCTAAAAAACTGCACTTCTGCTCATCGAAGAGGTTGTAAACTCCTAGTACACTGTGTACAAACCACAGATGTTAGATGTAGTTCAAGCCTGAATTAACTCCAGTGGATATATCAGTCTAATCAGCTTAGAGCTCACTTTCCTGACAACATTCTTATGCTCTCAATCAAATTAAAATCAGTTAAAAAATGAAACAAAACAATAAAAAACCCACACACACCTATGACACCTATACACACTTAAATCAGGTAAAGAATTTTGAACAAATACTCTGTCACATTCCTAACACGGTAGGTTGAGGACCCAAGTACCTTGTAACAGTCTTCACAAGAGATGGAGAACCTCATCTCCCATTGTGCTCATTCCACTACTCCAAAGCATTGTCATCAAAATATACACAGCACTTCACATAAGCAAGAACTGATGATGAGGATCCAAATTTATGAAGTAAAGGACAGGCTGCAGGCAGAGAATGCTATTCACCCCACTCTCAAACATGTGGTTTCACAAAAAAACCCCACACCAGGAAAAGCTTAATTGTACAGAATATTTCATCTCTGAACACAAATTCAGCCTAGAAGAGAATGAAAAGTCTGAAGTGTACCTGCTAACACTCTAATACTACATTATTTCCACTACTCAGATTTCTGCTTTCTAAATCAGACTCTATGAAGACGCTCATTAAAACACAAAGGTTATTTCCATATTTTTTCATTTGCACTTTGACCTCTCATAAATGGAGTAAAACATTTATTTTTTTCTCTTTCTATTTAAATACTTAACTGAAGAAAATAAACTAAAACCAAATCATTGTACTCTCTAGCTATATTTACACAAGCTTTTCTTTCTGAAAAAAAAAACTGGAACCCCCTCTCTACAAAATACAA